>JPFL01000278.1:32836-76691 GCA_000733385.1 Paramecium biaurelia
TATAAATAATTATTAAAATTTAAAAAAAGTACAAAAATTATATTTCATTCCATGCTTTTTTTATCTGTCATTTTCATAACACTATTAAATTTCATTGATATTTCATCAAATTTATCTTCTTCTTCCAATTCTTTTAATTTACTAAATATTATATATATAAATATTACTTTAATAAATAAACTGATGATGAATACTTTATATTAGATAACTCTTCAAATTATTATAGATTATTCTTTTCAAACTTTGTTCTTGAAATATTTAAATAGGCTCTCAATTAATCTTATTCTTCCTTATTCTTTTTTAATTTACTTTATACAAATTAATGTTTCTCAACATATTTCATTTAATCTTTTTCCTAATAAAATATATAAATAATATAAAACTTAGCTTTTTCTATTAAATTACATATATTCTAAATGTTCTTTAAAACTTTAAGATCTTTACTCTTTTAAAGTCTTCTATTCCTCATTCTTTTTTGATTTGAATTTATCAATTCTTTCTTAAATGCTACTAACTTTTTACATCCATTCTGTCATCTTCTCTTATTAACGTTCTTCAGATTCTTAATATCTTTTTTTATGTCTTGAGAATCGTTATTCCAATTATTTTCTTTTATGAAACTATAATTTTGATATATATTTATCATGTTCTTCTTATTATTTTTCTGCTTTTTCCATCCTTTATCCAACTTTATTGAATAATTCATATTCTTTTTCTTCTTAATGTTATTTTATCTTTTAATTAATCTAATTAAGTTTCTATTCAAAAAGTTATTATTTTTCTATTTTATTTTTTTCCATCTATTCAGCTGTCATCTATCTAAAATCAAAAGATTAATCCATTTCTGATTATCTTTTATATAATTCTTCAACCATACGATTTTCAAAATCATCTTTAACATGACTTATCTTTTCTTCTAATTTACGATTTCTATTAGCAATCTCAGATATTTATTTAGCTCTTTACTTTTATATTAAAATATCCCTAACATTTAAATCTCAATATAACCTTGCATCTAATCTCTCTTAAAATGATTTTGATTTTCTTAAACCTTCCTCAAGTTAATCACTCATATTATTCCTATAGTTCTTCAGTTTCTATGATACTTTATTATTTTCTATAGCTGCCTTCTTTCTTAATTCCTAAAACATTTTCTTTCTACTAGCTTAACTCTTCTTCTCTTTTTAATTACTCTCTTATATAGATAATCTTCTTTCCAACTCCAATCTTAATGCTTCCTTAGCAAAACAATTCTATATTTTCTATTCCTTATTTCTTTCTTCTTCAATTTATTACAACTTTTAATCATATGTTAACGCCTAATTTCGAAATTACTTTTTCTTTAAAGTTGATTCTGGCCACTTACTAAAGAATAAAATGATATTAATTACTATCCTCTAAGTTCATCCTCCTCTCTTTGACGTCTTTATAGTTCCACCTTAATACGCTTCCGTTCTGCATATAAATTCTAAAAATCACCTAAGATTCAATTGGTAGCTTACTAACAAGCTCAACTAGATAATTCTAATACGCTTTCTGGATATCACATTCACTCTAGGATTACTTTTGATTCTCTAAGTCAAATCGCATCTCGAATTAATTCCTACTCATTAAAGTGCATTGTGAAACTTTCTTCTAAAGTGATAACGATCTTGTCCTAAACTTTCCATTGCTTTTTAAGTCAACGGAGATTCTGGACGATACTTCAATTCGTAACCTTGGACAAGGGCGATCAATTTACGAATTTCTGGAATGTTGTTAAATTTTGGTTCTGTAAAGAACATAAATATATATATAAATAAATAAATATATTTTATTTTATTATTAATGTTCTCATGTGACATTGTAGCAATGCCCAACAAACATCCTCGATATTTAGGAACTAGTATAAGGTACATTTTATATAATATTCTTTATGAATAGTCAACCAGATTAACCAAGCTCTAGTCGTATCAAGAAACCTAATAGTAAGTTTAAACTACTGAGTGTAAAAATATAACTATTTCATCTTTAGTTACATACCATTAAAAAGGATGAGATCAAGAACTTTTATCATCATAGTTCCATTTACAACATTAAAGAATATAAAGATTTGATAAAATCACCTGTCTTTTTGTATTATTGATTCTAAACTAAGTTTAGTTTTGAAAGTAACACTACTAAACTGACAGATTTATAGACTAGAGTTCTTGTTACAGATTATTAAAGAAAGGTTGCTGCTTATCTCTTAAATAAAAAACTATAGAATAGTAAAAATATGAAAAAATATTATGCTGAACTCAAGGCAGCTAGTTCATAAAAGGAATTTGAATCTTAATAAACTATATTACATACTTAACCAGAAGATAATCATTCTAAGGGTGAATGTAAAATTAATTATAAATAAGTAGAATAAGAAATTGGTATTGAAATTATGTTGATGGATAATAATAAAATGATTGGTAGATAGGTTATTCCAAATGAACGAATTTAACATAGACTATTAAAATATATGGATAAATATTTAAATGATGATCAAATTGATTATGAAACAAAGTATTTAATATTTATATTTAAGAATACAAGTTATGACTTAATAATATTCTGAAATTGTTAAGAAAATTAAAACTAAAGCATTTAAAATAAAAGTACCTGAAAATTATACACAATAAATGATTGATGAATATGCTCAAATTAGTGATAAAAGGAAGAGAGAATAATTTGATCAATAATTTGATTAATTGGCTGATCAAATTATATAAACTATTCATTAAAATTCTGATACTGTTTCATCTTAAAAAGTATCATAAACAGATCTACAAAATTTTGATGAAGACATTTAAATCAACATTAAAACATAAGTATTAACAGAATAATTATAATAATCTGTTGAATATTAAGAAGATTTAGATGAAGAATTAGATAAAAATCAAAGAAAATTTAGAAAAATCATCAAATATGATAATAATAATAAAAAATCAACCAAAAAGTAATCTATTAGAATTTAAAATTAATCAGATACTGATTTAATTTCATCATTTCTTGATTAAAAAAGTTCTAATCTCTAATAATAAGCATAAGACATTTCAGATCTATCATAAGAATTAAAAAGATCTAAAAATAAATATATAGGATCATAGGAAAATAATAAAAAGAAGAACAACTTTGATTATTAGTATACAGATTCTGATAATTTGGTTAATGAATAAAATTAGAAATTGACTAATCTTATTGATGAGAAATATAAAGTTAAAAACATTTCTCAAAATTAATCAGGCTAAATTGAATAAACTGATTTAATAGATCTCGATAATTAATAAATGAAAACTGATTATTAAAAAGATAATAAAATTCCAAGAAAAATATCATAATTTGATAATCGTAATGGTGTTAAAAATTATTCGAATAATTATTCTCATTAATAAAATTCTTCCTTAAATATTTATTCAAATTAGAGTTTGGATAAATTTGATAATATAAAAAGTATCAAGAATCCTATTTCAGATGAGATAAGCAAAAAGATTGAATAATAATTATAATAGGTTCAATCAGTAATAGAAAAAAAGAAATTTGGAGTGATAGATAAATTATTAGGTGCTCAATCAGTTTTTGATGTGGAAATAAGTGTAACTTATATTTAATTTATTAAGAGTTAGCTGATTTCCCATTGAATAAGTCTACTTCTAATAATGGATAAGAGGATAAATAGATTTTTCAATAATTGTAACTCTTTTTATATAAATATATGATTAGATTTGCTTGGTAAAAAGAAATAAATTAGATCATACCTATTCTGAATTAATTAAATAGAAAGTCCATGGAAAATGAAAGTATCTATGAAACTAAATCAGGAAGTAGTGATGATAATAACTGATAATATTTTATTAATTAAATGTCGTTATTTTAAAAGTTTACAAAGTTATTCAAATCCAAAGATGAAATGCAAGAATCATTAGGTATTTTATTGAAACCTAAGTCTCAAAAGGATTTTGATGTAGCTTGTGAATATTTTGGATCTTTAATGAAGAGATATCCAGCAGTTTTATTCAATCTATTAAGATCAAAGGAATATGTAGAGAATTATTAACCTAAAGCTGAACACCTCTTAAATCTATTATTTGTAATACATGCTAATATATCTGATGATTCAATTTGTGCTTAATTAAGAGGACCTCCCATTTATTGGTTAGATAAATTAATGACTGAAAATAAGGAAAGTTTCATTCTTATAGAAAGAATGATATGTGAAGCAAGTACATCTAGTTTCTTTCCATAATAATCTCCCTTAACCTAACCATCATAATTTCAAGGAAAAAATGAGTAAGTAAAAGAGAAAAGGAAAACAAGAATAGAAATGAATGAATAACTTAAGAATCCCATTTAAAAAACAGAAGCCTAATTGGTTTCAAGTTAATTAAAGGCTAAAATCTTTTGTATCATTTATTACTCGTTCTTATAAAAATTATCAGTTAATTTATTGGTTTATTAATCTTGTAAAGATTTGAAATATCCATTTGATGAACCAGAAGATGTTAAATTAAGATATATTTGGATTTATAAGATTTAGAATATAATGTTAATGGGTTTGAAATTGCTAGAATGCAAGAACAATAAATATAAGATATATTAAGATTTAGTATATTAAGATTTACTTAGATTTCAAATATTTGTAAGATAAGAAATAGAATAATTAATTGATGAATATGCTACAATACCAAATTTAGATTGTTTATCATTATATGAGATATTTTCAGAATTTCAAAGAGCAAAGTCAATTATTGAAAACTATAATCAAGATATTGATCTCAAATTAAGAGTCAGTACAAGACAGATTGAAGAATTTTTGAGTTTCTCTGTTAAAATAAAAGTTCTGAATCAATTTGCATTTAAAAAAAGTATCAAGGTTCCTAATAGATAATAACCTAATATTTCCATTGCTTAATAATCTTAATCTGATCGCAAAGTATTAATATTTAATAATCCATTTTAGCATCATAAAGCTGTGAGCGATATTAATAAAGAAAATCTTCAACCTCTTAATTTTTAAGATTTATAGTTTGAGTACACATATGAAAGAGGATTAATGGAGAAGAAATTTTACAATCAATCTACTGAGAACAGTATGGATATTAACGAAGACAATATCTAATTAGATGTTGTTTAACATAGACCTTAGCATCTCAAGGGATTAAGCACATTTCAATAATATTGATTAGTTTATTATTATCACAATTATAATTTATTTAATAATTATATTACTTAACCATAACATTTAAAAAGAATATGAAGAATAAGGCAAAAAGATCTTTAATACAAATAAAGATTTCTTATAATTTGTATTGATTCTAAAAAAAGAGAACATCAGTCATGATTTATAAATTATATTAAACTAAGCATCTTATTGGATAAAAATTAAATCAAAATAGGGAAGAATAGGAATTAATTATTATAATATATATTTATATTTTTTATATCTTATTTCACTTGAGGAACAACACAAAATACACCAAATACTTAAATTTTGATTGTGCATTTATAATTTCTTTAATGATTTCTTTTCACTTAAATGTTACTGTTATGTTGTTTCTATTAATTAAAGGTTATACTAAAAAATAAAAAAGAATCCTCCTTAACTATTAATGAAGATAATTAATTCTTATGTAATTAAGCCAAATTTTAATACTGATTTAAGGATTTTTTCTTATATACTTAAGTATTAGGAAAAAGTTAATTTTGTGTTGAAGGCCAAATTCAAAGAATTTGAACTTTTCTCTTAAAAAGAGGCTTCAATGGAAAAAAGTAGTGATTCTTGATATTTTTTGTTTGAAAGTAAGGTTGAAAATGTATTATCAAATTAGTCTTTTGAAATTTGAGCTTACTAAATAGATCGATCATTTATAGAATTATGCAACAGTAGGAATTGAATTTACTATTATCATCTATATGCTAATGTGTTTCTATCTTACAATCTAAAGTTATGCTTCTGGTTAAATGGGGAATAATTGAATAATCAAGAAAACTTAAAAGTTTACTAGAATAAAAAACTAAATACAATTTAAATATGAATCAGAAAATAATGGATTTATTAATTCCTTTTTCTTATTTTTTTAATGCAGACTACATTAAACTTTAGAATCCATAATAGAATTAACAAAAATATTTTTGTAAAATGATGTTAATAATGTGAATAAGGTAAGTTGATAAAAATTATTTTAGCTAGAATTCCTTGATTTCATATTATCTAATCAATTTAATGTGGAGAATTCTAAATTACAAATAACATAGTCTTCAAAATTTTTTTGTTTTGTTTCTGTCATTTTTGTGAAAATACAAATATTGAGATATACTAAATAATAACAATTAGCAAGAACTCAATAATATATTTGATTACTTAGATTATTGTCATGATTTATTATTATAATATTAATAATAAATAAAATGGAAGAATTGGGTATGCGTCCTGAAACATCTAAATGCTCACGAATGGATAAGCGTAGATTGATATCATAAAGTCATCAAAGACAAGTATCAAGTTAAGCTCCAAGAATCAATGGAATTACTTTATAATAATATTTTCGAGGAAGCAACTTTAGAGTACTGGAAATCAATGAAGATTAATGGGACAATCAATAAATTGCATAGCCGCTTGTTCCTCCACTTCAAAATAATAATTTTCGTATAAAAACAGATAAGAAATTAAACAATAAAAAACTACTAGAACGATCGCCTGCTTAAAATATAACAATGAGCAAAGACTTTAATCAACGTAAAATTAATAAAGTATGTAAAATTATCGATTTTTTTTGCTAGCCTCATATTACATCAAATGAATTCTTTCATAATGAAGATGAACTTAGAAAAACCAAAATAGAACTCAAATATGGTCGCATGAAAGAAGATGTGATCAATCGTTTTGGTAATCCTGATTAGGAACTAATCAATAAATATGCAGAAAAATTTAATATAAATAGAGGGCCTCTAAAATTGACATTAGCTCCTAGAGAACTATTTGCAAAAATTAAGTGAACATTAATTCTTTTTTTCATTGCCACTGCATATTAAAATTACTATTTTTCATTTGTTATTTTTAATTATTAAATATATCCTAAAACATAATATTATTATAATTCTACCAACAAATTAAAACATTAAAATTACAAATCCAATCAAGATATTATTATTTATATTCAAATATAGATCACTTTCTTTACCCACTTTCTGAATTTTGATTAATTTAATATTAATGATGAAAAAATTTTAATTTAAATTATTCAGTTCATTTTAACATTATTCTTTCCTCTAAATTATTTATGAATCCCATTTAAGAGAATTTTTAATTTCCTTAAGATATTATGTATATCTTTGAATAAAGATGAATATTTTCTATATAATCTAATTTTAGGTTAGAATTGCCTAAAGTTTAGACTATTTTTTAAAGAGATTAATTTATCAGATTTTAATTATATTTAATATTAAAATAATTATAAATATTTTGCAGGTATAAATTTAATCTAAATATTATAATATTAATTGGAAATTTTATTCATAAGTACTTATCATGAGTTTTGATTCTAAATCTAAGGTATTTTTATTAAGAAACAATGAATACACATGGAATAACTATACAAAATATATTATTAGAACCTAATTGTTAAATTATATCTCATTATGAATAAATTTCAATTAATAGTTAATAAATCAATTTACTCTCTCTAATACCTATTGATCATCCTCTATTTAATGCTTTTCATAAATGGGCATTTTTGGATAGAATATAAAACTTCCTATTCCAAAACCAAGGGCCATTGCAAGAAAAACCCAACCTTTTTTATTTCATTAATATTTACCATTCACTGTCATCAATAAAAACATTGAAACAGATGACTATGTTGCAGCTAGTAATTGCCATACAATCTTTAAAAACAGAGATCTTTTAATATGAATTGCATACTTTTATTTCTCTGCCATTCCTTTGAGAACTGGAAGTAAACAGAGGAAAACACAAAAAAACATAGTGACAAATAATCCTCCAACAAATTCACCTTATGTAGTTGATTTCCAACTAAGAGTTATAACAAATGAATCAAATACGTATTAAAGACGAATCGAACTTTATAATCCCAATTTATGATCATATACATTCTCATATCCATCATTTGCATTCCAGAATGCATTTCTGATTATTCATTATGTGACATAATATAAAAATTAATTAAAATAATATAAAGTTCATTAAATATGTATTATTTATTTTTTATATAATCGAATACTAATTAGATATATATTGTCTAAAGAAATGAGTATTTGTTAAATATTTCTGAAAATATATATTAATTTCATTGCTGATTATATGTTTTATCTCTAAGACCAACAATATAGTTTCTTGGCCTTAATGGATTTAATCCTTTATTTTATCCAGTTGAAGTAGATTAATCTTTCATTTCATAAACTTATGCCTATTAAGATAAAATTTAAATAAATTACTTCACTATCAACTTTGAAATTACTTAAAATAGTTTATGATGCTTTAGTTTATCTTTTTCTTATATTAGCCATTTATATAGCCTAATAATTATTATACTAAATACTTTTCTTCTCAATTCCCATTCATTCCAACAATAATTTGGATCAAGGTTCTTTTCAATAAAATGAACTGGTGTTTGTACATCCTTATCAACCATTAATTTATTAGATAATAAACTTCCACTTTCAAATGTTAATTTCAGATTTAGATTCTTGAAATTCTCTTCCACTCTAAATAATCTGATTAAATGTGGTTTCTATCTACATATATCAATCACTCCTGTTAAATATCTTTGTGGTTCAGTCAAGAATTCATTGATAGCTATTTCATTACTAAAAACACAATTCTTGTCTCTATATCTGAAAACACCTAAAGATGGTTTTCCTGGAATTAATAAACCATTTTTTTTTACAACAGACCATATACAAAATCCAAAATAATCTAATTAGGTTTACATAAAATCAGGAGTATTTTAAGGTAATAATCTTTAGACTCCTGATTCTGGTTGATAATTAATTAAAGCCAAATTATCTTGTTGAGTGGTTTCCATTTATTTACATTATTTTTATATAGCTAAGGGCATAGAAAGCTTCATCATTTTCCTTAGATCTACCAACAATCTAAAGAGTTCCACTCTTTCAATTGATATTTACTTATCTTCAAATAGACCAATATGACTTTGAGCTAACAATGCAAATTTAGGATAGACTTATTCTTTAGGAGCAGATGATTTATGTTCTAATAATTTCTTTAGATCTTCCATTTCCTTAATGAATCTGATTCTATTTTATTCAATCATGGATTCACTCTATTCAATATCTTCTTGTAATGACAAGATGTAAGATAAATATTATCTAAGAAAAGCTAATTCATCCTTATATTTTTCAATGTCTTCATTATTCATTTGAAATTTGTCTTAATTAATGAAGAATGTAGTATATATTTCGCATTATTCAATTGTTTCTAATGCGATATGTTTAATTTATTCTGATAATTCTCTAGCATTGTATTTAGTGAGATCTTCTAAAGAACTTAATGAAACACCTCCCTTTCCAATTTTCTTATTGAACAATCTAATTCCAATGACTAAATTGGCTAATTCAACTAATTGTGTAACTTTTTCTGAGGGATTCAATGAGACAAAAGGTCCTAAGGCAGCTCTTGGAATAACACTTTCTAAAGCAGCTCCAACTTCTAGAGTGGATAGTAATAAAATAAAGAATACCTTTGTCCATATTGAATTGAGCTTAAGTATCAAAATTAATAGGATCTTCAATTAATTCTTTATTCTTGTATATCAAATAATGAAACATTTTAGTATATAAAGTGGTTAAACCTTCAAAATCTTTAGCATTTTTAATTTCCAAAGTCACAACATCATCAATATATTTTCCAGTCTCATTTGATTATTTCTTGATTTTCTCTTGTCTTTATAATTCCATTTCAACATAAGCACTATCATATTCTTAATTATTATGATAGATTGTTACATATTTGTAATTGGATAGTTTTTAAATCTGGAGCATTTTAATTACTGAGTTTATTAAGAGTCTCATTTTTCAATTCATTCAATTCACTCTCATTGAGTTTTTCCTCTAGATAAAATTTGTTTGTTCCTTTCAATGTTATGAAAATATACTTTTATTGAGAATAGTTTATGCAACATAGGATGCAAGAGTTTCAGTAATAGGGTTATTTCTAGCTCTACATTAATAGAGAGCAAACTTGACTACTTCATCTAATTAATTCATTTTTTTGGGTATTTTAGTTTTTTTATAATTAATTTAATTGATGAAATAAGTCTTGCATCAACTAGCTAGACAACATACTATGACGAATAATAAAAGCCTTAGTTTGGCAACAAAATAGTCATTGGAGCAATCCTACTAAGATGTGAAGTTTTAATTTGTGATGCAATTCTCAAAAAACACAACTTAAGAATAAATTGAATAGATTGTAAATATATTGTTCAATCATGGATTTTAATCTTATAAAACAAGGAATCTCTAAAATGATAAGATTCTATTATTTATATGTATGTGGGATCCAAAGATCATAATGGAATAGGCAGAGTAAATGCAACTGTATAAAGTATGTAAAACAAAATAAAATAGTTAGTAATTGATCGTTCACATACTTAAATGCATGAGGTATATAGAAAGATAGCTGAGAAGATAAATGTAAAGAAAATCTTAGATGAAAGATTAATAATGGCTTTAAATTAGATAGATAAAAGAATAGTGGAATTTGAAAATTATTAAAAATTTAAATATGACTTAAAAAGTGATTTCTGTTTACAAAATGATGATTCAGAAGTCTTAAAAATATTTAGTCCTTCAGAAACTTTACTAATAATATACAATTATTTACATACTATTAAAATTGGAGATTTGGATATGATACATTTTCTTAAAACGGAAGAATATTTATTATAAGTAACACCAATTCATGATGAAATTGTTTCATTAAATACAGTATCAGATATAGAAAGATATTTTGGAGGCAATTTAGCAGTCTATTTCGAGTTCATGAACTTTTATTAATCTATGCTCAAGTATTTGGCTGCAGCAGCAATCCTTACTTTGGTTGTAGATCATCAAAGTAATCTCTTTAAAATTACCAATGTTGCTAGTTTCTATGCAGTACTTACAATGGTATGGTCAACCTTTTTTATTATTGCTTGGCGTAGAAAGGAGAATGAATTAAGTATAGAATGGGGTGTTTTTGGTTAATAACACATCAAAAGATTAGATCTGAACCCAGAATATAAAGGTGCTCCAAAAATGAATTATATAACAGGACTAGTCAAAAATGGTTATCCAACAAGTAGTAGGATCTTTTATTATATGATATCTTTATTTGAAGCTATACCAATACTTATTATAGCTGGTTTGATAAAAATGGTAGTATTTAATATCAATGGACTCATCAGAAATGAAACAAGTATCTTTTATATTAGAGTGGCAGCTAAATTAAATCAAGAAGGAGGTCTTTTATATTATAAATATACTACTAATATTTTAGACATATTCACTATCTTATTAATATTTTATATTAATACTCTATATACAAAAGTTTGTATTAATTCAACCAAACGAGAAAATCATAGAACTAATTTGAGGTTTTATAACTCTTTGATTCTAAAACGATTTTCGTTTGAATTAATTAATAGATTCTTTCACTTATTCTATATTGCTTTTGTTGAATTTGATATTCCAACTTTAAGGAGTCTTTTGATAAAATTATTTGTAATGGATCAAATAAGAAGAGTTCTATTAGAATCTCTATTGCCCATGTTAATGAAATAACAATATGAAAAATAAAAGGAACAGTATTGCTTGAACCTATAAAAGAAAGAAGACATTAATGAAAAAATTGTAGATAGAATTGTATGTCTTAATTTATCAACTACTTTAGGCAGAACTTGAGTTATGGGAATATGATGATTTTGATGATTATATTGAAGTCATATTTCAATATGGATACATTGTATTGTTTGCAGCTATTTTTCCTTTGGCTGCAGCTTTAACATATATTTTCAATTTTATTGAAATATGGAGTGATAAATTCAAATTAGCGTAAACATTTATATTATAATAAGAAATAAATTATACTAAAGAAACTTACCAAAAAAGGCTTTTAGTATTGGTGAATGGAGAACTGTCTTAATGACATTATCAGTATTGTCTATATACACAAATACAGCATTTATTGCTTTAGCTTATTTCAATGTATTCGATACTTGTTAGAAATCAGGATGTGATTGGGAAAACATCCTTATTCTATTATTTATCATTGAACATTTTTCATTAGGATTGAAATATATTGTATAATAAACAATTAATTCAAAACCTAAATGGGTTAGAATTGTATTGAGAAGAATGAGAAGGAAAACTAGGAGAAGTAATTATTGATATAAATATATATATATAATTAAATTATTAACGATAAATGGATGATTAACTTAGTTCTTTAATATTATGTCAAAAACATATCTAAGAATTATTCACTCTAAATTAAAGATTAGAAAAGAAATTGGAATTGCAAGATAACAAAATTTCATAAATTTAATTGTTGGTTGCTTAAAGAAATGAAGATCTCTTATTGACTATTGAAAAATATACACCTCTTAAAATATTTAGAGAAGAAAATACATATTTAAGGAACTTCTTAGAATAAAAAACTAAATCCTTTTAAAATCAATTCGATTAATTACAATAGTATAAAATCTTCTAAAATATGAAAGATAATAAACAAGACAGATGTAAATGTTGAAGGAAGAAAATCAACAATATCATTAAACTGCAGTAGAAAAGGTTTCTAGAACAACCACTACAGTTTTGTTTTAGATGGAATAAATTGAAAAGAAAATTCATTCAGAAACTGTGGTAATGGTTGAAGAATTAACAAGAAAATCAGGTGAAATGGAATAAAATATTATGAAATTATTTCAATAAAAATAAAAACTATTAGAAAAACTAGCATTAAGTTAAGAAACTTCAATTGCTAAAATAAATGTATTTGAAAATACATTAAATTAACAACTAACAACTATATCTAAAATACAATAAACAGCATAAAAATAAACTCCAAATCATAGTGTTAGAAAATTAACTTTTGATAATGCTGAAGTCCCTATTGAATATTTAAAAAGATAAGAAGATGCTCTAAATTATATGACAGCAAGTATCAAAAATATTGAAAAAAAGTTAGCAGAAACTGAATAGAAACCTAAATTAAAAAGAGAATTAAGTTTTGATTAATTTTAAGTCTAATGGTCATAATAAAAACCTAATCATTAATAGCATTCCTCATTACCTGCTAGTTCTATCAAACCTATATTAATCAAAGAGGAATAAGGAAGTGAATTAGCATATAATTAATCATCAAGAAGTGAATATGAGAAATCTTCAAGAACTGAATTAGCATAAAATGTTGCAGAACCATTACCTTCAGAATTGAAATCACCTGCAATGTAATAAAATAGAGATATTTCAAAAATGCCTTTATTAATAAAAACATCACCTAATCCAATTACAGCAAGTCCAATACCTAATTTTTATGATGATGTTAGAATGAAGTAAGAATATGAGAAGAAAATGTAATAAATAAAAAACTAAGAGGAATAATAAAGATAATCTAGGATTATATAGTAATAGGAATATGAGAAATAAATGTAAAATTTAAAGAAATCTTAATCTTAAATATCAAATAATAGTTCCGTGATTAAAAATGACAGTTATTTTTTCAAACAAGATCAATCACTCAATAGAAATGATAGTTAAGAAATAATTAAAGTAAATAATATTATTTATATTATAGTCTTAAGGTGGTTTAAGATCTTTGATGTAAAAATCAAAAGAAAGAGATTAATAACTTTAAACATCTCAATCAAAATAAAATTTAAATCTTTCAAATTAATAGAAGAAATATTCGTAATAGCAATCTAAGGAGTAATTAGGACCAATTAAGAATTAAAATGTTGCTACAGGTGGTAGAAAATCTCGAAGTATAATAATTTACATTTAAATTTATTAGCTAGTCAAATGAAAAATTTAGCTTAACAATAGAAATATCATTAAGATTAAAGTGCTGAAGAAATAGTTTATTAATTAGATGAAGATGGGTATCTTATGGATGAAAATGGAAACTATTTATTGGATGAAAAAGGAAATTATATTTAAATATCTGATAAGGATTTGGAAGAACTAAAGAAACAGAACTTAGTTATTGAATAGGAATGATTCATTTATTTAGTTATTATTATATTTCTAATTATAATAAACTAACTAATATAGAGTATTTCATTTAATTATTGAAGATATTAATATTATGAATAAATTTTTAATTACATTAGCAAGAATACCAAAATGTCAACCAAGATTTGGATTTGCAGAAATTTTGAAGGACAAAGATAAAGGAGATGAGAGAGTATATTTCACAAAAGAAGACTGTATACAAATAAACATAATATATTAGAAAAGTTAATGTCAAAATTACTCAAGAAAATGAAAGAAAATAATGAAAAGCCAAAATCATCTGGAAGTAATGACAAAGAAGACAAGGAAGATTTGCAAGTAATTGATATTCAAAATTAATATAGAAAATATTTTCCAGATATAAGATTAATTACACAGATGCATTGATTGAAGAAGTCTTAAATTGGAAGAGAGGAGATTGATATATAATAAATATATAAAATATAAAGAAGAATCATTACCATTATTATTGTATATAGATATTGAAGATTGATAATTTATATAAATTTAATCTCAATATACTTTTTTCTTTAGCTATATTGATTACACTAAAAATTCAAATATATCATAATACACTCAATAACGTATATACTATGATTTATTCAAAAGATATTTAAAAAAATAACTATGTATTATATAGATTCTAATAATCATACTTTAATTTTTTTTTAATTATTGTTATATATGTTAATGAATGATTAATTATTTTGTGTAGATGAAAGTTGTGATCTATCAGAAAAATTAATATCTACTTGGATTCATTTCCTTAAACATCAAGAATTAGAACATAAAATGTTAACTATAAAACAATTTAAATCATATTTGATTGAAAAACAATCTATAGATGGACCTTAACATAAGGATCAGAAAAAAAACCAATATTTTTCTTAAGCACAAGAGAAATTAAACTTATTATTTGATTAAATTGAAACCAGAATCCAATAACTTGTTAAACAGGAAATTTAAGAAATATATTAGTAAATTCTAATTTTTTATTTAGTTTGTGTTTAAAAGACTTAGAAAAACAAATTGAAAACTGTATAGTAAAGGATATTATTTATTTGGATAATTTTGAGACTTTCTTCTAATTTGAAGAGTTTTAAACTAAATGTTTGAATTTTTATAACAATAATATCTAAAAATAAATGCAAGACATAATAGATTAATTTTGCAGATAAAAGGAAACTTAATTTGAGGATATTTTTAGATCCCTAACACAATCATTTTTTCATCAAAAATAAATGCTATAGCAAGTTCAAGAACCTGTAATTAAGCCTTAAATTTAATAATAAATAAAGGAAAATCAAGATGATCTCCAACCATTGAAAGGATATAAATAATAAGAGAAAATAAAATATGATAATTTTTAAAACTAGGAGTCTACCTAAGAATCTAAACCAGCCCCTCTCCTTTCTTTATAGGGATATAAATAAATTGATCAAATACAATATGACTATTATTAATATACGGAATATACCTAAGAATCTAAACCAGACTCTTTATAAGGATATAAATAAATTGATCAAATAAAATAAGACTAATTTTAATATAGGGAAAATGCTTAAGAATCTTAACAAGACTCTCTCCTTCCTTTAAAAGGGTATAAATAAATTGATCAAATATAATAAGACTATTTTTAATATAAGAAATAAACCTAAGAATTTAAACCAGAATCAACAGTAAAAATCAATCAGCAATAGTTTTAAGATCCAAAATCTTAAATTAATAATCAAAAGCCAAAAAAGAAATTAAATATTATCAAAACAAAAAATTAAGTAAGTTAGATTCAACAAACATAAAATTAAATACCTGAAAATGTTAAAGAAGTCAAGATTCCCTAATTCAAATAAATAAATGGAAAGTTGGAACACTTTACTCCATAATTTTAGAGTGGAGTTGTATAATTACTGGATAATTTCAAAACTGCCAAATCATAATCTGGATTTATATTGTTTGATGGCTTCTTTAAAAAATCTGCAAATATTAAATTAGAGATACTCATCTTAGAATTTGATAATTAATAAGTATAGAATGTTAACAACAATTATAGGAAATAGAAATTGGTCTGATTGATTGGAGTACCTTTATATATCCAAGAAAAATAGGAAAACCACAAAAAGGAATCTATAGTTTGAATAACAAAGGAGGTAAATTTATAATTTAAATGAAAGTTTTGTTTAAAGATGAAAAATAAAAAAACAAGGACAAAATTTTAAAACATTAAGCCAAACTTAAAATTATGATATCTTATTTTTAACTGCAGTTAGTTGGAGAAAAAACTGTAATTATATTTTATCTTATTATAGGTTGGATTTGATATTTCTTCATTGAATGGAGATCTATCATTATTTGCATATTTATAAAATGCTTAAATTTAAATAATCTCATGATGTAAATAATAATAAATTAAAAATAAATTTATTTTTTTATATTTGATATATATTACAACATTTATCTTCTTTATTTTAAATTTGATTTCCATTACATTATAATCATTATGATCATTATGACTAATCTAAAAAGATATGAAAATGAAAAAGAATAAAAAATAAAGATCTATATTTTTTATCTCTTCAATTTATAAATTGAAAATACTCCATTTTTATTTTTGCTTTAATGTATTATATCATCAACTTATCATAATTTATAAATATAAACAACTTATTTATAATCATTGATTTATTTTATCAAAACTCTTGGTCTTTTAATTGAAGTTAGTAGATTCTCAATTTCATCCTCTGTTTGTTAATATCTTTTGATGCCAGACACAAAAATCTCAATATTTTAGTTCTACTCATTAAAATATTTGACTGTCTCATATAAAGGTACAATAGATTGAGGCCAAAAAATGATATCAGCTCCAATTATGATATCAATATCTTTAAACACTTTACTATTCTCATATCCCCATTAGAATAAAGATCCTTAGACATTCTTTAATTTGAGATGTTCAATATTTTTAGTTATAAGATCTTGAACAATTTAGTTACCATCTGTGATAATCACATTTTTTGCATATTTGGCTGCAACAAAACCACATAATCCTGCACCAGCCCCTAATTCAAGTACATTCTTATCCTTAAATAATTGATGGTTATCTATGATAAATTTGGTTAATTCAATGGAAGCAGGCCAAATGATTTGACCAGTAAGATCGAAATCAGTTGATCCACTATTGAGTGAATAAAGTTAAATTTCAACATCTTGGTATTTAAAATCGGTTAAGGTATAATCATTTGGAATAAATATTTCACCAAGATTGATATCCATTAATTATGTATTAATAATAATAATAATAAGTGACTATTGAATTAGGTAATAAACGTAACTAGACAAGACTACTTGAGTCAATAAATGATCTTACCATGTAATAGCAATAATAGCTTTTAATAAATATATTATTATGTCCAAATTAAGAGAGGAAGGCAGAAATTTTATAGTTAATGAGAATCATAATTTCTAAAGTGGATTTCTTTCATTAATTTTAAGTTGAAAATATTGATTATGAAGCATATGATTATTGTTTGAAACATTTGACATTTGAAACCTTTACTAAAGTATGAATTTCATTCTCTAAGTTTTATAGAATACAGTTATATTTGAGAAGGGAGAGTAACCTCATAATATGTTTGTAGTAATACGTGGATAAGTTTCTCTATACTCTAATGATCATTTAGTGGATTAAACAACAGCAAGAAAGCATTCTGTAAGTTTAGATTATGGTAGAGAATCTCCTTATATCAACAGGATTAAGTTTTCAGAATTTAAGGTGAAAAGGTATATCTATAAATGTTTATTTCTCTTTTTAGTTTAGTTCGTTTAACTGAATTCAAAGAATGGAAGACTTTTGGTGAATAAGCAATTTTAGATTAGAGACTACGAACTAATATTGCAGTTTGTGATATTGATTCTGCTTTGGCAATATTGAGTAGAGAAAATTATAATACAGCAATATAAATATTGGATAAGAAGAAGGAATAACATCGTATGAATAATTTTAAGTTGAATCCAAGTTTTTAAGGTTTAAATAAGAAATTAATTAATCTAATGTTATTTACATTTTAGTCATCTGATTATAAATTTAGAGATATTATATATAAATAGGGTTAAGCTGATTCTGATACTATATACATTATTAAATAAGGGGAATTCTTAGTGTATTAAGAACAAAGAATAAATGAGTAATTATAAATGAAAGTGAGAAAATAAATTGCAATTATGACAACAGGTGAAATGTTTGGAGATTATGAAGCATTTGAAAGAATAACTCGTTAATTTAATGTATAATGTAATTCACACACAGGAAGTTTAATAATCATTCCTTTATAATCATTATATTAAAAATTATCATAATTTAATGAATAACATTATGTATAATAATTAAAAGCTTTATGTTTGAAAAAGCATAAATGGTATCATGATTTCAAAAGTAATATTGAACAAACTTAAGAAAAATATTAAAATTATTTAACCATTTAAGATTAAAAATAAAATAATTTGAGTAGTTCTTCTAAAAAAATAGACTCTCCTATTAAATAATTTAATGATATTAAAACTGATACACCTCTTTGTGTAAGTCCAATAACAGAATTAAAAAATACTTTGAATTATCTTACATCTATAGATGATACTTTATAAATGAATGAATAATAGGTAGATTTAAATACTACTTGTATAAATATTTAGAAAATAAAAAATAAAAACACTATTTATATTGCTTCTCCTGATAAATTATAACCCTTACCTAAAATAAAATTAGTTTCTAATAGATAATAAGAAAGAAATTAATTATCAACACCAGATAGATTCAATCAAGTAATAAAAAATAAGATGACAATATTAAAAAGAATGCATAATTTATCACCAGAGGATTCTGTAAATATTAATACTTTGTAATAAAAAACTATTTATGTTTAATTACCAAAATAAGTAAAATTAGAATAAAATATTGAGAAATAATGGCCAATCAAGGCTACTCTATATTTAAATGATTTAGATGATAGAATTAGATATCACAGTAATAATTCAAAGATGTAAAATTGTGATAGTAGTCGAGATTCAAGTGTAGTTTATGAATAATTGAGTTTAAGAATAGATGGAAGTGAATAAAATTCATAAAGAACAAGCAGGATGGGAATATTAAATAATATACTATAACATTCAGTAACAAAAAGAGGTAAGAATAAAAAGAAAAGAGCATTGACATTAAAATATAGAGAGTATTTGGAATCACAATTTTAACAAAAAACTTAAAATTCATTGTAATATTCTTGATGATTATATATCATGATTCAGTTTTATAAATTGATGAAATGACATCTGCTTTTCTTTCTGCAATTTCCTTTCTAGTCTTTACATTAATTAAAGCACTAACTGGTCGATGATCACTATAATTAATATCATGACATTTGTAATATTAGTATTTATATTCACATTGTTCATTTTATCCTACTAATATTCTGTCAGTCCAAGATGGTGTTCTTAATTTATCATACATATTTGAATATGGTTCAAATTTATAAGTAGGTAGAAAATTAATATCAGTTTCTTTATACTATTTAAGATATTAATGTTATTCTCTATTAGTTATGATTTCATCATATTTTTATAATTATCTATATAAATTTTATAATATACTATAGAATTTCTTTTGCTTCATGTATTCTACTCTAATCTAAAAATAATTTATGTCTTTAAGTAGATGTTATCACTTTATCTGCTTCTAAGTTTATTCTAAAATTTAGATCTCCAAATAAAATTCGATAATCACACTATTCTATTTTCTCTTCTTTCTTCTTTCCTATACCAATTTGATTAAAAATATTTTAATGAATATCTTTGAGACTCTACAATCTAGTAGACAAACTCTTCTATCCATGTTCCAAATGACAATTTATAAAACATATTAAAGTATCATCAATCAACATTTTAATTACTACTGCACCTTTATTGGCAATTTGTCCTAAGAAACCAAGTTTAATTGTATCATAACTAACCTTAGTTATTCTATCTTGAAATCTCTCCTTAGCATAAATAAATAATCCCATTCCCAATAATTCTTTTGATTTAATATAAATGTATTTATCTTTCTATCTTAGATTATTAGCAATCAATTTATCCCAATCTTATAGATACTAGGATGATCCAACAACCAGTCCAGTTCCAGAAGTGACCATTTCTTATAATCCAATTACAATAATATCTGCAGAATAATCAATAATCTATTTATTTAAATCATAAGATTATGGTACAGTTTATCCACCTACATTCCAAGTTACTACTAGAATAGAACGTTCAGAAAAACTACAAAACTCTTAAAATCTTGATTTTAATTTTTCATCTATTTATTTACTGTATGAAGCAGTGATATCAGCATGATTACCTAATAAAATATCTATTGTCTCTTGTTTATCATTATCAACAAAATTCTAATTAACAAATCTTAATAATGATTTAGTTCCATGATCTAAAGTACCAGTAATATCTCGTTGTCCTGTTCTTGTAATATTCGTATGAGTTGATCCAGTTCCTGTATATTGAATTGATAACATATCACCATTGTCTGCCCATATGTTTTTGAAATATTATATAAAATAATTGGTAATTTTGCTAGAATCTTCATCTAAAGCTTCGATAGGTGACATTTTTAACAGATTTTAAAAATCTACTCCTAATTATTTAGTTGATATATCAAAAACACTCATTGCTATTTTAGTTTATATGAAATTGGTTCTATCTAGACAATCCATACAATTAGTTCTAAAGATTCCATGTTAAACAGATAAAACTTTTTTTGTTTTTAGATCTTCCAGATAGAATCCAAAATTTTTAATATGTTCCATTAATTTCCTTATTAATGGATTAGATTATGAGAAATCATTATTTTTACATTCATGATGAAAATCAAACCATTCATATTTAATATTTCCATTCAATTCATCAGAATTAAGTTTTACTTATTCTTCAAATCCTTCTGTAACCATTTATTCTGCACTCTTCTTTTTAGCCATTAAATTCAAACAAATAACTTTTGAATAATCTTCTAAAAGAGCTTTGAAGTGTTTCTTAAATGCATTTTTAGTTAGTTCTGCTGATCTCATTAATTTAGTTTCTGTCAATAATCCTCTTTGATTCCAAAATATAGGTACACTACCTCTTACTTAAAGATGAGAACAGCAATGATTATTATAATATATAATCTATTCTGTTTCAACAAAATTAGCAACATTACCATCATCATCTATACCTCTTGCATTATATCTAGTACCTGCCCTTTTACATGATCTTCTGCTCATTAAATAAAAGTCAAGTTTTTTTCCATTGATATACAAATAAAAATAATTTATGAATCCTTGAATTATATTAGTTAACCATTTCCTATCAATTTATTATTTAAGATGATTTCTAATTAAATTCAAATTCCATAAGAATTTTTCTTCAGTTTTTTCTTCTATCTTTTACTTTACTTTTGATAATGTCATATCATATCCATAAGAAAAATAAAAACCCATAATTAATAATTTTCTTAGATGACCAATCATTTTCAAAATTTCATTTGCTTTTGCAGATTATACAATTTTTTCATTTGGCTCATAAGGTAAGAATGCCACAGATGCAATCTAAAATATATCTTATTCATCTATTGTACAAATAAGTTCTGCTTCTTCCACCAATAATAAGAATGGTTTATCAAGAATGTAAATAGTTCCTAAAAATGCTGAAAATGCCATTTATTAATGTTCACTCTTTGGTGGTTGTCCATCTGCATATACATATATATTCACAAATTACCTTTTTCATATAAATTTCCATTATCTCTATCAATAATAAGATGTTTATCAATTGTAATGGTCTTTTAATTTGTCTCAATTATATATTGTTTAGGATAGAAATGAACTTTGAATGTTTGTGTATTTTGTGTTTTAGTTGATTTGGTTTATGTATCTTTACTATCTGTATTGATTGTTAAAGATGTCAATAATTACATTATTATATAATCAATTTAATATTTCCAATAACTTTAGCAATGAGTATCTATTTTCATAATCTCTTGTTGCTCCTTAATAGAATTCTTCAGGACAACCCTCTATTTATCTTCCAATTATTCCTAATGAATAGATATCTACTTTATCTTATTCAATATCATTTTCTGGATAATATTTATTAGTTAATCCTTTACCTCTTAACCATTTTTATAAATTAGGTACCCAAAAATAAGAGCAATCGAAATCTATTATTACAGGATTCCCATTCTTCATTAGTATATTATTAGGTTTTAGATCTCTATGAAAAATCTAATTATGATTAAGAATCTTAATTGATAGAGTCAAATCTTTTAATTATTTAATATTCATTATAGGCAAAGGTTCATAATAAGGAAAGATTAAATAAAATTTTAAATTACTTGCATATATTTGACAAATATGTAATTGATATGACAAAGAAATCAAATTAGCAAATCCTCTATAATTTATTTTATTTACAATTATCTAAGCTAAAATTTCAATCAAGATATCCTTGAGTTTACTCTTTAATCTATCTAACTGTATCTCTGAAACCTCTTTTATTTTCATTACTATCTTCTCATTATCATTACTAAATAAGATCACATTTTCTTAAGTTAATAATTAATTTTATGTATATCTCCATTAAAAGCTGTTTGAATCAAACTATTCTACATTTTTGAATTCTTATTCTATTCTGCCAATTAATTCAGTAATGTCTTTATCATTTAAATATTACTATAATTCATATAAAGTATAATTCATATAATCTTGAATTATAGATTAATTTCTAGAAATTTGAGATAAAGAATTTGATTCTATTAAATAATTAAAATTTGCTTTCTATTCAGATTTATATGATTACCTATAGTGTTCTAGATATATTGTGCTCTTTCGACTCTAAATCATTAAAAGTTTATCAAAATCTATCTATTTAATAATTTCATTAATTTTATCTTTAAATAAAGTTGAATCTACAATATTTAAATCCTCTCTTGATTATTACACTAATTTTAATAGATGAGAAGTACACAAATCCTTATATTTTTGATTCTATGCAACCTTTTTCAAATATTCAACACCTTCTCTATATCTTCCATCTTATAAATACCTAAGACCTATCATATATTATGCTTCTGTAGAATCAGATGTAGGTAAGATAAGTTCTAAAAGAGTTTCTTCACGATTTTGTTATATGGAACATCTATAATCATCTATTATTCTTTTAAAAGATAGATATTCTTAATTGTTATATTTTTTCTTATTATCTTTCTTTAATTTTTCATATTATACTAAACGATTGTTTGATAAATCATGCATTGATATATATCTATAAAAATGACACAATAATAAATTCTCATAGCAATCTTATGGGAATGAAAATTATTCAATTATACGATGTAATACAATATATAATTTACAATCTATATATTGTAAAAATTATTCCAAGATATCCTACTATTCATAAAAATGTTTTGAACTTAATTGATCATTTCTCATATGACATACAAGAATTAAATAAAATTGTAGAATTTAGAAATTAGAATTCAATTTAAACTGGTATTCAATCTTTTATTTCAATGTGATTTTAGGTATATCTATATCCTTTAATTCAATTACATTAGAGAATTATTTTATGTCATCATTTGGTATTTAAATACTATTCAAATTACTTCTGATAACTTTTGATAGATGTTTCAAAAATTATTCACATTTTCGATATTTTTATGTATCATTAAATCTTGAAATATCCTCTAAATACTTTTCGAAATAATTAGTAAAGATTCTAATATGATAAGGAACATTAATTCCATCATTTATTAGATCCTTTACTATTTCTACAGTTTTACTTGATTTTTATAAAAATATTGATAGAATCATTATTTTATACTTTAATTTATAATTGAATTTCATCTTATCTTTACTTTCAATGTATAAATCATTACTTTTTAATTATTTTTACTTTTCATATGCTTTCAAATAATTTTAATAGGCTTCATTAAATTATCCTAAGTAAAGACATATCTTTGCAATCTAATCATATAGGAATGGAAGATATGGATTAAAATCATATTATTTTTGAAACAATATTGATACTTTTCTAAAGAAACTAAATATCACTAATGATAACCAATATTCTTTAAATCTTTTTAAACCTTTACCTAGCTTAAGTACACAAATTAAATAAGAATCATCATATTATTTATTTAGATAAAAAACAAGACTAGTAATATGAGATAATCTTTATTTTCCATTCAATTTTGCAAAATATATTTCCCATAATTTTGTAGAATGAGTTAATCCTGTAAATAAAATGGCACCAATTTGATTCATATGTGTATCATCTTACAGAAATTTCTAATATGTTGGTGTAAATAAAGCATCTTCAGTGAAATTAGAACTTAAACAAGCCAATTATACTTAAGATCTATGTAATTTTTATTTTCTATCTTGTGTTAATTATAGAGAATTTTCGTTGAATGATTAAGGTGAAAATTAAAAATTTTCAATAATTTAGAGTATTTATTAACATCTAGAGACCATAAACTATTTAACATTAGGAATGTCAATGGTTTCAAGTTTATGATAGCATGATTTTAGTATATTAAGAAGTATATCACACACATCATTAAAATATTTATTACTAAATCTCTAATATAAAGGTATCTACCTATTGAAGATGGAATTAGTGAATTAATTTATTTTATCAAAGATTTCAAAATGTTCATTTGCTTCAAGAAATTAGTTTTCTTATAGTAATTAACAGCCTTGTATAAAAAAATCAAATCCATATAAAATATCAATGTCAACAGGAAATGCTTGATTACAATGATCATAATGATGATACTAAAGATATTGGATGCTTTTTTGTTTCATCATAAAATTTTAATCTTCAATTGTCAATTCATACACATATATGATAGGGTTTAGTACATATTCTAAAAAATTGGATGATAGATTAGAATCTGCAATTTAAATCATACTAATAGTCTGACAATATTGTTATTAATTGCATAATGGACAGAGATAGTGTAATTATTGCATTAATTTAATATTAATAGTGCCTTATTAAATAACCTATAAAGAAGATAAAAATCATTTTCATGTAAGTTGAATGGATTCAACTTTTTCTATGATTTTTTTATTTTAAGTTTCTTATATGATTTGAATTAGTTAATTAAACTTTTGTTGATTCAGATGTGCCAATTTCTCTTGATCCATTTGAGCCAATCTCAAGACTTAATTTTCCTTAGCTAAAGCCTTAAACATTTCTTATAGGTTATCCCTAAATATTAATTAGAATATAGAATTACTTTGTAAATGAAGAAGAAGGATGTATTCCATAAACATCATTAAATTCAGGAGAGTAATTAAGAAAATACTCCTACCAAAATTTTACAGATTTCCCTGTAAATTATTCAGGAATAATCACTTCTTATTCGATGGAACCAGGATTCAAATAAAATGCATTTCGATATCTGTCTTTTTATTTCATCATCCAAGACCATATGGAAACTGTTGATTCCATAACTTTTTATTTTTGAATTTCCTAGAGTGAATTCATAATGTGAGAATCAATACCAAGAAGGAATCGCATAAAAAACTTCCAAAAAGAGAAGAAAATTAATGATATGCCAAGTCCAATAATAATTTGACATTGAATTCAAAAGATAATGGATAAAGTTATTACATTTGATAGACACAATCTAGAAACTAAAAGAATATTGGTGATCGACAATCATCATTATGTTATTTATTACCAATAGCAGATCTTTAACAGAACTAATATCCATTATTTATCCATTCCTTCTAAATTAATATCATGAATCCATCAAATGTTCTATAATATCCATCAATCATAATCTAAACCAAAGATATTAATTAAGATGTTTTATCCCATCCATCATTACAATGAACTAACACATTCAATTTCTCTCTTGTTAAACTCAATGCAATTCTAACAGCTCCCTGTATCAAAGATACTATATTTTCATACCATTAAGATATCTCTAATTATGAAATAAATGAAATAGTCTCACTAAAATAATCATACACTCCTTACCTAAATGAATTTTTTAGTAACTTCATCTATGAATCTCTAACTTTATGAACACTCTAAATTTCCAGAAATTCAATACTACAACTTTTATAATACATTGGAATCTCAAAACCCTTACCAGCAACCTATTATCCTATACCATTAACATCTGAACGAGCATCATAAATCTTTAATCGTATTTCCTCAAATTAACTTTCTGGTTCATCAATTATTTATTAAGACATCTATTTCAAATATAATTCATCTTCTAATGATCTTATCTATCCTATTCCCATTCTACATTATGAACTTCTCCATAATGATACAATCTTTCCATTCACTTAAAATGCATATGATAATATAGGTATTCTCTCCTTTGATCTAAACTTAGCTGTCTTCTATATACAATCCATATCAACTTTAGAAGGTACAATCAATTTATTATAATATGTTGCACATATCTAACCACCTTCATTGTTCAAATATTTAAACAACCCATTCACTTATTATTGTTGATTTTCCTATTATACCATAATTCCCATCCTTTCAAAGTCTTTCTCAATATTATATATCTTCCATCCTTAAAATTCATTCTCCAAATTTTACATTTCCTTGTAATATGTAAATGCAAATAATGTTGTCTTCTATAATGTATAAGCATTCTTATTTATCACATTAAATAAACATGCACAATCATCATTTTGCTCTCTTTAAAATCTATATCTAAATTATCTACCATCTTTTGATGATATCTCAATTAAATTTGAATCATTTTACTTCTTATCAATTGTTCTTTCCACTTTTATCAAAAATGTATAAGGTATTTAAAAGTAATCCTTTCTGAATTCCATAGGAAATCTTTAAGGTAAAAAAACAATCTATGATTAATATCAATATTACTTAATAGTTTGTAGCGACTAATAGTCCCTAAAATTGTTATACACCATTCAAACACAATATATTTACTTATAATAATGCTACTTCTCCAGGCTAAACAACATCCAATCCTAACTAATTCAAGTCTTTTATTTAGATTATAGGTAAAACATTTGTCTCTTGATTTGATTATTCATTAACTTATTTTACAACAGCAGGTTATTAAGGCTGGTTAGAAGCATTTCTAAAAAATAATTTCTATTATTTTTATTATTCATTACTCTTGGAGCGTCTGACATTGAACAGATTATTAATAATCTTAACTAATAAATTTATTAAAGTATAATCAACAACTACTATAAACTTTAACATTATAAAAAATCATAACCTATTTGTTTAATTATTAATATTTTACACATTTTTCTACATAGATTTGAAATTAGTTTATTACTATTAATCTTAAAATGAGATAATACAAATTACTTTTATTTATATTATTATACCTCATCAATTATTTATATGTAACAATGATATATACACTTCGCAATGAAGATAGATAATAATATTTTAGTTAAATACAAAAATATAACCATTTTGAGAACAAAATATAAATAATTCTTAAAACATAAATGCAATTATTTGAAAAAAGAAAATAGTAATAAAATATTTATATTTATATTCATTTATTATGAATATTTGATCTAAATTTTAAAAATTATCTAAATCGAACTTAATATAATTACATAAATAGTATTTCTTAATAGATTTCAAAGTAATGGTTTAGTATAATTGTTTAGTATTATTATATCTTAATAATTGTATTAATTATTTCCTTTATTTGATGATAAACAAAATTATATATATATTTATTTAAGTTTAATATTGAAATGAAAGTAAGGAAAAACTCAATAAGTGGAAAAGTGAGTGTAAGTATATTAAATAAGATAGGAAAGAAACAGCAGAAGATAATTGGAAAATGAATAATTGGTTAACAAACCTGATTTTTTAAAAGCTGCCACTTTAGGATAAATTTTTGTAGCTTGCACCCAATAATTGGGAGGATTAGAGGATGGTAAATGAAATTAATACATTATAGGCAAAATCACTAATTTGTAATTTAGAAAGTTTCTAATGACTGAATAGATTTGTTTTGTTTTTAATTTAATTGGTTTGGGTTTGAGTGTTATGCAATATGATTTAGAATTTGAAGAAGAAGATGAGGATGTAACTAGTATAAGATAATAATTAGATTTCAATTTGGTTATTATGGATGATATTTATTTCTACATTGGCTTTATTAGTTTTAACAGTCTTACGTTATTAATAACATATGAATTGGTTAAAATCAAGAAAACAAACTAGTTAAAATGATAGAATATGGCAAACTGAATAATGGTATCCAATGCTTATAGAATTGATAATCTATGGTGTAGTTCCTTTTCCTTTCACTATTGGAATGAGAGTGCACTTTTATAATAGTTTTTAAGATGCCACTGCTTACTATCATGTTAATGAAATTCTTGCTTTATTTATGATAACAAGAACTGTGTTTATCTTCAGAACTATTTTGGCATAGACCTTTTGGTACAGTAATAGAACTCAAAGAGTATGTAATCTTTATGCATGTGAAGGTAATTATATGTTTGTGGCAAAATCATTAATGAGAACATCTCCATACACTTCATAATTCATAGCTTTAGTGTCCTTGATTGGTATCTTTGGTTATGGAGTAAGAATATGTGAAAATCCATTGGCTAGGAATGATCCAGCAAATAATAATTTAGGTAGATATGCAAATGCATTATGGAATATAATTATTACTATTACAACAGTAGGATATGGAGATTTCTATACAAGAACAGATTTAGGAAGATTTGTTATCTTTGTTGTTTGTATTTTAGGAATATTTGTAATTTCTGTTATGGTTGTAACTCTTATTAACTCTTTGGTGATATCAACTTTAGAATCCCATGCAATTACTGTATTAGAAAGAATTCAATTAAGATAGAATTTAACTAAATCTGCTTCATAAGTAGTGTTTTACTCATTTAAAATTCATATTGGACTAAAGTAAAAATTTATTAATATAAATAGAAAGGGAAATCTAAATAAAATCTAACTCAAAATATTACTTATTAAACTAAGGAAGAATTTGAATGATTTCAAAATTTCAAGGAGAAAATATAGAAATAAATAAGATGTAGGTAATATGAATGAAGAAATCACTAATTAATTTAGTCTCTTAAAATCAGATTTTAATGAAGTCATTGAAAAATAGAAAGGATTATTGTTATAAAATTAAGACATCATGAATAAATTAGGAGTAGAAGCTAAACCTTATATATCTAATCCTTAATTGTGATCTGTATATATATATATATAATTATTATTTCTATGTCAAAATAAATATTTTTACAAATCCTAACAACTTTATTATTTAAAATAATATCTAAAATCATTATCAATAAAGAATTTAGAAGAGCCTTTATTATTTAATATCAACTAGAATTACTACAAAACTCTATTATTTTAAATTGTTGAACCTCTAGAGACACTCTATATATATATATTGTAACAAAATTTTCAACAATGAAATAATAAAAATCAGTAAACTTATGTGGTAGTTGGTCTATCTAATTCTTTATACAATCCCTATTATTACAATCTGACCTCTTTATTTTTGATACTGTTATATTTCAATTTCTAATAAGATTAATACAAAAGATTACTTAATTTTCATTTATTAAAAGTGTTTCTGATCCAATGATACTCTCTCTAATTTCAACAGTGCCAATTTAATCAATTAATCTTTCATCTCTTGTAAACAACACTGTAGTTTTATTATTACCCATTATTCCTCTTACAGTTTATGTCAAGGTTGATAAATTCAAGTATCCCTTAAAAAATAAATGAATCTACATACTTAATACATAATATTATCATCAATTGAGATTTCACATTCCTTTACTCCTCTAACAGGTGTCTTACTATAATTATAAAATGATATGGCAGATATTTATTAAGGAGTATCAAATAATAAAATTAATTTATTAACTTAGTAACTAATCTGATCAAAAACACTCGAATTGATATTCGTTTTTAATCTATCTGTATATGAATTAACGAAAGGAGATAACCACATTTACTTAGCATCTAAAGTGATATTCATATTATTTAATAATTTATCTGGAGTTCTTACATCCATTTCCATTTGAGGTAATTCTTTTACTGAGAACGGTTTTGCAAACAATTTCGGATAAAGTTATTCTCCATTTGGATCAAATATTTCAATACCATTTAATCCAATATAATGTAAATCACCCCAAGTAGATAAAAGTTTGATAACTATCTTTGTTCCTTAAGGTAATTAAGTAGTTTCATAATCTTAATATATATTTCTTTCGAATTAGTAATTTACCATCACTGTATCTATTCTTTTCTAATAAGGTAATTCAATTAATTGAGGTTCATTTACATCACTTAATCCATGTCCTTTTCTCAAATAGATACCTTATATAGTATTAAGAATTTGATTATCCCCTTTTATATTAATCATTTAAACTCCTTTCTCCAATTCATCTTCTTTATTATAATTCCATATTGCAACTCTACTAATTTAAGTTGGTTAAATAAAGACAAATTGTATTTTGATTTTTCCATTATTTAGTTACCACCTTTCATCACTATTCACAACAGTTTCAGATTGTGATGTAATTACTTTGTATTTCTTTATTTTCATTGACTATCCAAATTTATCATGAATATCAATTTTATCTAGTCCAACAAATTTATCACCCCAATTTCTTATTATATACAAAGTTAATATTTTTATAGTAACAGTTGGTAAAGTCTTAACATTAATCTAATTTTGAGATTAAAACAATCTTTTTGGATATTATTGTAATTTTGATTCAGACTCTTATCTTATTACTTATGGAATCGAATCTGATTTTTAATGTTAATAATCTTTATTAAATTAAGAATTAAAATTAAAATTATTATTTGCAAATTTTTAAGCAGTAATTTCCCCTTTTGGTTTATTAAATGTTGCTGTATCAGGCCTACTTAATTTAACAGTATTTTCTAGTATGTGCTTTTATTACTGTATTTAACTTTCATGTAATGTATTTAGCCAATCTTATTCCTAAATCTTTTCCATAATTTAAGGATTATTAGTAAACATTATATATTCAGCATTATCTATACCACATGTACCATTAGCTTATTTGATTTCTCCACTAAATATTGAATCTGTATCTAATACTATTTCAATATTACGAACACATTTAGCTCTATAAGTTCTGCCTTTATTATAATTCCAGATTCTAATCATAGATAATTTAGTGTCATTAAACTTTATTGTAATTTCCATACTTTTATCTATTCTTTCAATACACATATTTTTATCATCTTATGTTAAATAATTATCATCAAATAAAACATAAGCATTTCTAAAAAAACCAGAAACTGAATTGATTTTAACTTTCTTTCCATTATAATCAAAAATTTCAATTCCTGTTAATCCTATTGAATAGAGATCTCCCCAATTTTTTAGAAATTTAATAATTAATTTGGATCCAAAAGGACATTCAGGTATTGATATATTTTTAGTACGAGTAGATGTTGTTCCTGCAGCAATATGAGCAACTCCTCTTTTAAAATTAATTTATGGACTAGTTGAATCTTCTTCTGTCAACTATTTCTAAGAGAATAAATTAATAGATTTCCTGAAGAATCTCTATTAATGAATTGTTTATTTGGTTTTTACTGAAGATGGTTCTTATTTTTATTCAAATTTTTTAAATTTCTTATCATCATCAAAAGGATCAAATATTAATTTAGGTTTTGCATGCTTTTATTGACTAGACGCTTTGGATAAATTAATTCTAAATAGAAATATAATATTATAATTTACTCTTTATTTTCATCAGATTTCTTGGAATTAATAGATTGGGATGATTAATTAAATGGTTAAGTAGAATCATTTTAATTCTTAATTCGAGTTTCATTATCTTTTATTGTATTAATAATTTATTATGGTTATGGTTCTAATTCTATAGTTTAAGAATATTCAGAAAATGTATTTGCTACTCCTCTGGCAATTTAACCTTACCATAATACATAATCATTTTGAAGTATTTCCAATTCACAAACACATTTATCTAATTCTTTTCTATTTTTATTAAAATTCCATATTTTAACAGATGTGAGAAATTCGGATTCTTCCTAAAGTAGATAACAAACTGTGATTGTGATAGGGAATTATTTAAAATTAGTAATCCACATTTATTCAGGATATATGGTTAAATTGTGACCATTGATCAAATTATTAATAGTTTTATGTGAATCATCATCAGAATATATGCAGTTGATTTTGACATATTTTCTGTTATTATTTAACAATTCAATACTAGTTAATCCAACTTATGTTTTATTGCCATAATTCGAATGGATTTTTAGGTGTATTCTTTTGCTTTTGAAGAAGGAGATGAGTTCTTCATGTTTAGGTTAACCATTTTCAATGGATGCTAGAATTTGTAGTACTAATTCTTATTCATATTGTGGGAGCTTTTGTATTCTATTAAATTCTTGTTAGTATGAAAAAAGAATACCTTGTTTCTAGATTATTTAAAATTTATCTCTCTACGTTAGATGTTGGAATTGTTTTTTATTAAGCAATATAGGTTCTAGGTTTGATTAAAGGTTTCTAATTTAAATATAAAGTAGTTTGTACATGTAGTTTTTCTCCATCTCTAATGGATCGATTGAGAACACCTGCTTATTTACCATCTAAAGATTTCATAAACGATAAGATTGTATTGTCAGGATTCATTTCTTGTTGAACCAAAGGCGGCTTAGTAATTGTTCTTGCAGTACTTGAGACCTATTGAATTTGTTTTGAACTGTTATGACGCGGAGTAGCCTATTTTTCGAGAGGCAGTCTTTAAACACTCATATTTTATTATTTATTAACTAAGTATTGGGATTTTTACATTACCAAATTTTAATTAATGGGTGAGATTGTGTCTAATCAGCTGTTCGTAGCTGGATACAGTCGCAGTAAAGTGACTGATGATAGAGATGTGAGAGAAATCTTTAGAAAGTATGAGTCGGTAAAAGAAGTGGCATACAAGGGTTCTTACTCTTTTATAGTAACTCTTTTTAATTTAAGTTCATAAGACTTTCAGTAATGAAGATGAAGCAAAGGAGGCTCTTGCAGAAATGAATGGGGCAACTTATAATGGATAGAAATTAAAAGTAGATGTTGTAGACAATCGTAAAGGAAGAAGAACAGGACCTAATGATAGTGATGAATGTTTTAAATGTGGCAAAGGAGGACACTGGTATTATGTAGATTCATTCTTAATAGGGCTAGAGATTGTCCAAAGGGAAGATCTCCTCATAGAAGCAGAAGATACTCAAATTCTAGATAAAGGTTGTTAAAACATTCTATTATAGACATCATAAAAGAAGATCTGGTTCAAGATCACGTTCTTCTTATTCATCCTCACGTTCCAGAAGAAGAAATAGAGATCACCGTAATAGACGTAGATATAGTAACAGTCCAAAGAGAGGTGAAGAATAAAAAAAGGGAAATTACAACAAGAGAAGATCACCTTCAGACTCTTAACATCATTCCACGTCTTGAATAAGCATGGGCAAAATCAAAAACACATTTTATTATTCAACATTATTCTAATTTTTAAAAAAATAAGCTCTTTTCCCAAATTGATTTACAATATTCCCTGAACATATATAATAATAATCATTCATCACATTTTGCTCACTAATTTATTTGTTAATTTTCTTACTTTCTTAAGCACCCATTCTTGATATCTATGATAATTCCTCGCTCACTTCCAAAAAGTGTGAAAATGCAAATGGAGCAATTAAAAATATTAATCCTTATTTCTTTAACACAATTTTATACCTGTTGTTCCAACCCATAATACTCTTCTTGACTATTTAAATAAATATCTTGGATTCAACCATCCTGTTTAGAAAAACCTAATTAACTTTCCCCACAATCCCTTGGCAGGCTTCTATTAGTTTTAACTTTAAGAAGCAGCTGATCTATTTCCAACACCATATCTAGATGAATTCATTAAAATATTTAATTATTTATTGCCTTAATTATTTTTAATTAATCCTTCCTTAATGCAAAAATAATTAATGTAAAAAACTCCGAAAAGGCGGATTTGAACCACCGACCTGGGGATAACTGGATAACACTACAGTCCCTCGCTCTACCAACTGAGCTATTTTCGGATGCTAACATTTCCATCCCATTTCTATTTATTTCTAACTTGACAATTATTAAATTCATATATTATAAAATCATTATAAGAATATAAAAATCTATTAGCATTAATAAGATAATTGATTATTTTATATGATCAAGTTAATCATGATTGTTTAAAAGCATCATGGCAATTTTATAAATTTTTAAATGAAATCTCAAAAACTGAATTCTTAAAATTTTCTACATTTTGAATTAAATCAGATTCCTTAATTAAATCAATTAAAGATTAATCATTATGATGATATTATTAAAATGATTAGCTACTTTTGGTTCTTGTATGTTAGGCCTAAGGAGTAATCGAACTACTAATCAGAACTTTAAATATCTATATGAAGAATTATATTATAATTCTAATACCTTAATACATTCCATATTTTCTTCTCCTAATATTTCACTAACCAATTCTTTCTCTTAATCCAACATCTTCATAGGGTTACTAGATGATTCTAAAAGTGTCTTCATTTATTAGAATTTCTCTTCTCCTAACTTTCTCTTAAGGAAATCTGTTAATAAAATTGATCTCTAGGGAGATGTTGGAGCATTAGGATTTAAAAATTAACCTGCAAATGAAAATGTTTTAGGATTCTTTAATAATGTTGGTTGATTTTCATTTTCATATTCATTTGTACCTCTTTTAGTAGTATCATCAATTTAAGTATTGATTGAGATTGATTTCTAATATCTTAATTATTTTTAAGCCATAACAGCTGAATTCTATTAGATAGATTCGTTGATGACATCAGGAAGTGTATGTAGATTAAATGATAATGGTTTACTCTTATTGGCATTGTCAGCAGTAGCTAATTATTTAAATGTAGGTGAATTTTAATTTGAAGTATCTTAAATTAATTATTGCAAAGAAACTTTTCTTCTTTATTAATTACTTACTTAAGGTGATTATTATTATTATTATTATTATTGTTATTATTATAATTATTTAGATTATTCAACAAGAAAATGAATAGAATTTTTATGCATTTTCTTTTGAGAGGATTTATTAGATTGCATAGGTGAAACTGGTAAAATGTAATTAAATTATGTCTTATAAAGTCCTTATAACTTATATAATTCTGATTGAATTTATGGATATTAGATAATAGTCGAGATATCAGGTCTTTTTTCTGGGTTCTTTTCTAACATTTCATCTATTAATTGTGAAATGAAATCTGAATAATTCTTATGAATCTTAGGATGTGGTTCATTAATAATCTTAAATGCTATTTCACTAATAGATTCCCCTTTAAATGGCTTTTAGAGAGAACATAATTCATATAAAGTGCATCCAAGCATCCAAATATCTATTTTATGATTGTACTGCTGATTTTAACAGATTTCAGGAGAGAGATAGAAAGGAGTTCCTTTGATATTAAAATAATATCATACCAATTGATGTTTAGGCTAGATCTAAAGTATTGTCTAAAGTTCTAGATATTCCAAAATCTCCCAATTTAACCTTTAAATTTAATAAGGAAATATTACAATTCCATTGGTGCATAGGAAAATGTTTTATAATTTGATATCTCTATGAATTATCTTCAACTGATGTAGGTATTGGATAGCTATAGAGATCTAGGAAAACCAGCCAAGAATCTATAATATTGGATAAATCAAATACTAAACTGTATTTTCATCTATAAATGTTTATGTTTGTTTGGCTTAGTTAGTCATCATACTTAGATCGGCTAGAAAGTATTAAATAAGAATTTCGTACCATTTTCAGCATATTCCATCACAATACATAATTTATTATTATGAGTGAAGGAATCATAATGAGAAATAATGTTTGGATGATCCAGACTGCGTAACAATTTAACTTCATTGAGTGGATCTACAACATAACTTTCTCTAAAACTCAAATCTACTCTCTTTATAGCAAATAACTGAAAGGATAAATAATAACAATACCTTATCATCTGATTTTTTTTACACTAACAAAACATCTCCATAATTACCTTTACCTATTTTCTTGATTCTTTTAAATTGATCCATAGAATGTGAAAAAATTCGTTAATTATAATAATTATTCAATTTCCCACAAAATTTATATTTAATATAATTGTCAATTATATAGATTATTTTGATATCAAAATGGATATTGTCAACCTAACTATTATCTGCAAATTGGACAACTAGTCGATACCTATATATATTAAGTGTAATTAGTTACATTGAACCAATTCCTAACGCATCCCTCATGAAATTAATGTTATCCACTACAAGGTAATTGTAGAATGCTCTCATGTTGAACATATTCCTACATACAAATACAACAAGTCTTATCCTCTTTCATCCAAGTATCATCCAAACCTGTGTATTTATGAGTAGGAATCTATTCTAAGTATTTCTTTAATCTACGAATAGAATATAATTATTTCCCTCTTCTGTAGATTGATAAACAACAAAGTAATCTAAAATAATAGTGAATATTTACGGTAATGCAATCACTAATACAAATACTATACAATATAATAAGATGAATTCTAGAAACATTGATAAAACCATAATGAACATTATATTCAATAGATTTGCATCACAAGTATCCTAAAAGTATTGAAACATATTTAAATTAAATGGCGAATTCAATATCAATATAAAAAACCTAATTATAATCACCTAAGCCAAAAAGTTCAAAAATTTTTATTCTCTCTATTTAAATATTACTACCAATTACATTTAAATCAGGACATTAAGAAAATATTAATTTCTTTATTGTCATCATCAATTTATTCAATTATTATCTATCTGGAATCTGGTCTAAATTCATTCCTTATTATTCCAATGCATATTGAATTAAATTTAATTTATCTACATTTTCCAGCTCCATCTTGTATTTGTATTCATGGTATAATATGAAAACACAGTGCAATATAACTGTTGTAGCTGTTGAATGTGATTCTGAAAGCTCACATTTTAAAGCTTCTCCTAAAAATATTAATGCTATCAACAATTTTGATATTGTAAAATAAATGTAAATCTAAACACCCTTTGACAATTAGCTAAACACTTCTTTTAAACCACTTGGGTAAATCCCATATCTTTCTCTAGAATGAGGAATTAATAAATATTTTATATTTTCCAACATTTTATATATAATTAACAATCATATATATTAATATTTATTTTTCTCTTTTTCAATATGTTAAATTGTAATCTAATATCTGGCTTCCATATGAAGAATTAAAGATAATTTAGATAATGTTGAACAGTAATTGATTTCATTTTTAACATAACAAGGTGAATATGTATAAAAGTACAGAACTAATAAGAATATTGATTTTCATTTTTATATCTATTTAATACAGAATTATACCTAACTATATTTAATTATAAGTTAGTTTTTATTAATTCAAAAAGGAAGATCTTTTCAACTATTTTAATGAATATATATTAAGTAGGTTTAGTATAAAGTTCAGATGAAAAAGAATTGATATCAATAATTACATCTTTCAGCAAAACTTTTACAAATTCACAATAGATCCATACTGAATTGATTAATTGAAGAACATAGATTGAAATAAATCAAAATTTCTTAAGATTTGAAATAATAATTATTTATGAAATTAATCTACAAAAATAAATAGAGTATATAAAATATAATATAATACATAAGATATATTAACTGATTTAAATATTTGAATTAAATATTTAATATTATGTCTTCATCTACTTAGAATAAATTTTGATACTAGTGATTACAATGAATTAAAATATTCAAGAAATATGATCAATAGTTTTATTATTATAATCCATATACTGCAACTAAATAATTTAAAAAATGGATGAGTAAATATTTAAGATTGTAATTATAGGGAATAATGCCGAAGGAAATCATTTTTATTGATTAGATATTGTGATGGCACATTTCGAGGTATTTATTTAAGCAGAATTGATGTCTGATTTAACACAATAAAATTAGATGGACAAGGAATAAAGTTGCAGATTTTGGATACTGCAGATTATGAAGAATTCAGAAATATTAAAAATTCATATTATCAAGGTATGAAGACATTATTTTTTAATGTAGGAGCATATAAGTCACTTAGGAGATAGCTGAACATTTATCAAAAGAATTCAATATGTAGCATCATGTTGTGAGTGCAAAGACAGCAGAAGAAGTATGAATATGATATAGATGTACTAAGGATATTAAAATTAAGATAATGAGAAGTCATTGAGAGAGATGGTTAATCCACAATAATTCTAATTGACTAGTAAAAAAAAATAAATAAAGATGATAAGTAAAAAACATATTGTTGATTTATCTTTATTTCGTTTTTGTTTTAAGGATATTAATTAATTAATGTCATATACATCAAGATATTCATCAGCAAAACCATAGACTGTCAAAAGTTAAATTGAAACTAAGACAACAACAACAACTACTGTAGCTTCAGTTACTAAAACAGCAGAGTAATCACCTTAACCCTTTCAAAGATAAGATGTCAGAAGATCAAGTTAACTTAGAGCAAGTGGATAATCTCCAGTAGTCAATATGTAAAATATTATTCATGATAATTTAGACCTCCTCCTTCAACTGAAAGAAAGTGGTTAGGTAAAAATCCAGAAGTTGTGTGCTTTTTATTGGCCATGGAAAATGATAGAATGATGAGAGAGAATAATGCTTAATTCAATAGAATAAAAGAGTTAGAAGGTGTTAATGAATAGTAAGAAATAAGAATTAAAGAACTCTAAACTAAGTTAGATTCATAAACCTCTGAAATATCTAATTACAAGTTAATGTATTTATATTTATTAGATCTGAAATTGAAAAGCATATTATAAGAATTAAATAATTAGAATCTGAATTGAATGAATACAAATCTAAGTTAGGAAATGTAGATTAAAGTCTTGCTGGTAGATTGAAGGAAACAGAAAGGAAATTATAAGACAGTGAAAAAGAATTGACTAATTGGAAAAATAAATATAATACAGATAAAACTAATTGGGATAGTGAGATTAGAAGATTGAATGATTTGTTAACTTAGAAATAAAAAGAATTAGATGATTATAAAAATAATTAAGGTAAAAATTATGAACAATTATAATTGTAATTGAGATAATATGAAACTAAAATAAGAGAGTATGAAAGTTAAATTAGTACCTATAAAAGTGATATTGATCGTTTAAATAAGTTATTATTGGAAAGAAACTAAGAAATTGATAAATTAAAGAATGATTTAAAAACTAGATTATCAGAATTAGATGATTGGAGAAGTAAATTCACAAATCTTTAAAATCAATTTAATACTATGAAATCATAATATGAATCTAAGATTAATGAATTAACAAATACACTCTAAAATAGAGATAGAGATTTAAATGATTGGAAAAATAAATATGCTAAATTGGAAGGATAATTTAATAATCTTGGAAGTCTTCAATCAGGAAGTGAATCTAAAATTACTGATTTATAAAATAGACTTTCATAAATGTAATCTGATTTCGATAGATAAGCAACATAATTAAGAGATAGAGATGCTTAGATTTAAGCATTAAAAGAAAAACTCTAAAGATTAGAATAAGAAAACTTTACTTTAAATAGTCAATTATAAGATCTATAAACTAGATATAATAATTTGTTGAAGGAAAATGAGAAATTATAAAATGAATTAAGAAACAGAAAAAATGAATTAGATTTCATGAAATAATAATTATAATAAGCAACTGATTAACTTAAGAGATATGAAGATTAAATCAATTAATTAAATGATTAAATTATGGAATGTAAGGATTAGATAATGTCTCTTCAAAATTCAAAGGAAATGTTAGAAAGATAACTTTAAGATTTATATTCTAAATCTAATGATGGTGTTGGTGAACTTAAAAGTGCAAATGATCAATTAGAAGGAAAGGATAAGGATATAGCTGATCTTAGAGATTAACTAAATTAATTTTAAGTGGATAGATAAATTATGGAATCCATGATTAGCACTTTGAATAGTCAATTAGCCAATAAAAATGATGAAATACAAAGATTATTGGCTTAAAATAAATTAAGATTATAATAATTATTAGAATTACAAAGTAGATATGCATAATTAGATTATATTCTTAGTGATCTTAAGGGAGTTGAATTATAAAATAAATAACTAATTGCTAGAATTAATGAATTAACATAATTAGTTGATGATCTCAAGAGAAAACTTGCACAATAAGAATTATAATTATTATAATCTAAATCAAATGAATTTAAGATTTAAGAATTAGAAAATATTATTAAAGAATTGGCAAAGGAAATTCAAAGATTAAATGAGTTTTTGAATTAGAAATTATCTGAAAATGATAAATTAAATATGTAAATAATGTCTATGGAGAATGAAATTAATAAACTTAAAAATTTAGAACCTTTATTAAGAGAATTGGAAAAAAAAATATAAACTCATTTGGATGATATTGCTAGATTAAGATAATTGTTAGATTCAAGAACAAACGAATTGAATGAATGGAGATTGAAATACTCAAAACTTGAACCAGTTGTTGATGAAAAAAGATAATTAGAAGAGAAAAACAGATTATTAGAAAATAGAATTTAAGGATTATAATAGGATATTGAAAGATTAACCAAATAATTAAGATAAAAATAATTAGATATTGATTAATTAAACTGGATGTTGAATTAGACTGAGGGATTGTTAAGAAATAGGGATGATAGTTTAAATTCAGTTGAAACAAGATTGAATAATTTATAAAGATCTTATGATAATGAAAGATAGAAAACTCTAAACTTTGAGTAGATTTAAAGTTAATTACAATAAGCATTAGATAAGATAAATCAATTAGAAACCTAAATAAAAGGATTACAAAATGATTTAAATAGAGCTAAGAAAGAAGTCACTTATTAATAAAATGAAAATGATTAAATGAGATAATCTATTGTTAAATAAGAAATTACTATTTTAGATTTGAAGTAAAATGAAGCCAGATTCAAGGAAGTTGAAAATAGGTTGAATCAAAGTTAAAAAGAAGTCGAAAAATTAACAAGACAATTAAATGATAAGTTATAGGCTTATGAAGAATTGAAACAGAATAATGGTTTATTAGATACTAAATACAAGAATTTATAATAATAATATTAAGAATTATTATAGAGATTAAATTAATTAGAACAAATTAATAATTAATATTAAATTTTGAAAGCCAAGAATTTGGAATTAGAAAATAACAATAAACAATATAAAATTGATTAAGATAGATTGAATTCTACTTTGAATCAGAAACTTTAAGAATTGAATGAATTGTAAAATCTACTTCCATAATTGGAGGACAAGATCCATTAATTGACTCCATTTGAAGAGAAAGTATTAATTATTATAAATTTTAAAGTTCTCAATCGTATAACCAAAATATGAATAGGAATTGAATAGATCAGATGAATTACAAAAGAAAATTAGAGATTAAGAATAACATTTATAAGAATTAGATAAAGTGAAGAAAATGTAAGATTATATATTAATAATTTTAGAGTACAAGATCAAACTGTGATGTTGACAGTATTATTTGGAGAATGTGAAGGATTAAGACAATAGTGTATGGATAAAGATGGTGAGATCTAAGATCTAAGATTTAATGTTGCCCAAATATCAGATTAGTGATATAATATATACAATAATAAACAGTATTGAACTAAAGATTATTATTTTGATAATAAATTAACAATTAATTATACTAGTTAATTTAAATTCAAAAATAAAAAAATGTCATAGAATGAAAATGAGATTTACAAGAGAATTAAATTACTTGGAGAAGGTTCTTTTGGAAAGGCATATTTGGTAGAGTGCATCTAAGATGGAACTCTTTGTGTGATCAAATAAGTAGATTTAAATTAAATGAAAGAAGATGAAAGAAGAGAAACAATAAAAGAAGCAAGAATATTAGAAGCTTTGAGACATCCTAACATAGTTAAATTTAGAGAAGTCTACAAAACAAAAAAAGGTAGGTTATGCATAGTTATGGATTATGCAGATGGCGGTGATTTAAGCAATAAAATTAAATAGTCAGGATCGCTTCTCTTTAGTGAAGTATAGATACTTGATTGGTTCACATAAATATGTTTAGCAATCAAACATGTTCATGATAGAAAAATCATACACAGAGATTTAAAAACCTAAAATGTATTTCTGACTCAAGATGGTATAATCAAACTTGGAGATTTTGGAATTGCAAGAGTATTAAATCACACAAGAGAAAAATGTAAGACCATTGTAGGAACTCCTTATTATTTATCTCCTGAAATCATTGAAAGTAGAGATTACTCATTCAAAACTGATATATGGTCTTTAGGAATTATACTTTATGAACTCTGTGCGCTCAAACCTCCATTTAATGCAGAATCCTTACATGGATTAGCCCTTAAAATTGTTAGAGGTTAATATAATCCTATTCCTGATAAATTTTCTACCAACCTGAGATAATTAATCGCCTCTTTACTCCAAGTTGATCCCAATAGAAGACCTAATATTCATGAAGTCTTGAAGATGTATGTAATATTTATCACATTAGGCCAATCATAGTTAATAGAATCAGAAGTGTCTTATCTGAAAGTATAAGAAATGCTGAGTTTTCCCATACTATTTTACATAAATAGAATTTTGTTAATCATAATTTAATAGTTCCCTATGATACTGAGTTGAGAAGTGTATGTTCATAGCCAAATCTTGGTAAAATTTAACAATAATAACCATTACAATCATATTAATAATAATAATAATAATAATAATAATAATAGTAGTAATAACCTAGTAATTATTTATTGGCATTTAATGCAAGAGGATAACCATAAAATAATTTATTAAAATAGAAACAACTTTATTAATAGCATTTACCATAAGTAAATATCTTATATAATAATTTAGAATTATGATTATATATCAAAACCATCTTAATAAAATTATAATCCATATATGAATTATCAGAAATATCAATACAATAAATAATAATAGATATAACCATTATAAGTTAATAATAGACCTAATATTTCACCATTAAATCAATAAAGAAATGAAAAATCACCATATTATGATGATAGATCACCATTAAGCAAATCTCCATTTAATAAAGATATTAGAGACAAATCTCCATTTGAAATATAAAGAGAATAAGTCAGATAATAAATAAAAAGAAATGAAGAAAAATTTTAATAACTTTAAGAAAATAAGTTAAAATACTTATAACCTGATAAGTATGAATTACCTAAGTTATCTAGAGAACCATATTCCTAACCATAAATCTAATATAAATATTAAAAATAATAATCTGATCCTGTGTTAGTCAAAGACCCAATTAGATTAGAACCAATTAATACTAATTAACAATAATAATAATAACAATAATAACAATAATAATAATAATAATAATAATAATAATAATAATAAT
>JPFL01000279.1:0-69070 GCA_000733385.1 Paramecium biaurelia
AAACTAATAATGAGAATTTTTTATTGTCAATTTAAAAATCTTAACTAGATTCTGATTAATCTTATATATATATATGTAAATGTTTTGGAGGTAGGAATAATTTTCTTACCATTTTGAGAACACCAATTCCTAAAATATTTAGGCAACAGAATAGCCGATAGTAAATAACTGACGAATTAAACTTAAATAATTGATAATAGTATTGTTTGTTATAAGAAATCTGATGAGATAACCTTATTTTAGTTTTTAGAGACATTATTTATAAATAAGAATCTTAATGCTGAAAAGAATTTGTCACAAGAGTTGTCTCATCTCAACATTTCGTATTACATATTTATATTTTATTATATTTATATATTTTAATGATAATAATCAAATTCTCTGCAAAGCACATAAGTGAATTTCAGATGACTTTTTGCTAAAGTTTGTATATTTCATAAAAGTTGGCAAAATGGAAGTAAAACAATGTATAAAGAATTAATATTTTTTTCCTTATTTATTATTTATCTAAGAAGGAAATGGCTATTTCTTAAATTATTAATTGTGTATACTTCATAAATGTTGCTTTTGTTAGATTAATTGGAAGTGCTATCACATTCAAAGGATGCCAGATAATTACCTTTTTCAACATTTAAGTATTAATTTTGTAAAAAAATAAAGAATCTGTTATTGAGATTTATTTCCGTCAGTTTTCATTAAATAGAATTGCAATGTCTTGTATAGTAATTAAGATAAAACATGCTAATGAAAGCAAAACAAAATAATTGTGATTCAAACGAAATTGATATTATTTTAAATGTCTTTACTTTTATATCAATTACAGTCTCCAATGACTATCAATATACATCCACACATAAACTAGATAAAGAATAAAAATAACAAGTAAATGCATCATTTATACAGCATTCAAAATAATATCACCACTACTCCTGATATCATAATCTCCCTAGACAGCACACTGGAAAAATGTAGACAATATACTTAATCATTTTGTAATTACAACAACAAAATTACTTAACATCTTCCAGTTTCTTATAAAATTAATCATGCTTTGAGTCTCTATTCTTAAGGTAAATTATAAAGTTCTAAATATAGATTAAACTTTTAGTTTAATCAGTCTGACTTCCTTCAGTAATGCCTTTAAATGTATCTTTGCAACCAATCAATTTTTTCTCCCCCCAAGTATCCTATTTGTGCCATATAATTAAGTATTTCTTTAATCTCTATAGAATCTAATCTCTTAATAATTCCAGATGATGAATCCTAAAAGATTGGAAAATTAAGGATTTCACTAATAGAAGATTACAAGTATTTATGTGATTGAAAGTAGAGAGGGACAATCTCACTGCATTAAGTTATCTAATTCTTTCTTGTCTCTTTATGATCTTATAAGCTATATACTAGGGAGTATGAGTTTACGTTAAAATGGAGGGTATTTCAAAAGTTTTAATATAATTCTAATTTGTCTCAAGCATCCTGCATGTTAATAAATTATTAATTAGTAAATGATATTCAAATGAATTCAAGTTGTGCCAAATAATCCATACCGACATAATAGACAACGTGGACCTTTCCAAAACCATTATCTACAACATTCAGCATGAAAACAGTATTCTTGATGGTAAAGATAATTGAATAACACAATATTTGCAGAAGACCAATCATTTTATGATATTGAAGTAAGCTTTTTCCTGAGAAGTCAAATTTATATTTTTTTAATTAATCATAGAAAATGATGATCAGTTTCTATTTTATTAATAATGCATTTCTTTTCTCGGTACAATAAACCATAACATCAAAATTGTCCAAATAAAACACATAAGAACCGGAATAGACCAAAAAATAACTAAGTGTACTATATATAGTTGAATAACCATTGGAGTTTCTGTGGAAACTATTAGAATAGTGACTGAAGTGTATATTGAGTTGAAATAGTGCAATAATTTAATAGTTATACAATTGAAATAGAAGGACCTTTTTCAATGATATCTATGTTGAGAAGTCCATTCAAAGGACGATAATAACTAACAACTTCTTGAAGAATTATTTAGGTATGGAGGAATAGAGAGAGTAAATTAATTATCTATTGAAGTTCTTCACATTAATTAGACAAATACACAGTCAAAAAATCAAAAAATTTGTCTTGTTATCATTATCTCCGAGGTAAGAATATTTCGGCAATTATTCAACCTCAAGTTTCTTAAATTGATCTTGTATCATTTCTTTTTAAAAAATTGCATATATTTTTTTTTTAATGATTTTCGATTTTTTAAATTTATAACAACTAATTTTTTTGTTCGAATGCTTCTTTTTAATTTGAACAATTCAATTTAAAAAAATTTTAACTTGTCATTTGATTTTCCTAAAAAAAAGTTTATCCGAGTATATAGGGAGAATACAGAAAAGATATGTCAGAGAATGGATAATTTTTGTATCAAATAACAAATGGCAATAAAATATCTGCGTAAAGTTTAAAACTAACACATAATGTAAATATTTACAATAATCAAAATCCGAATAATCTTTAATTTAATTATCCACCTTAAGATTATGAAGGTAGATGGATTTTCACATTCGTAACAATTCAGCCATAAATTAAGAAAATTATTATTTAGAGTGATAATCAAGCAACTAATATACAGGCTTTAGAAATTAAATCTAATATATTTTTACAATTGTGTTAGGAGGAAGGGGATATGTAAGAAAATTAATTCTTGTTATAGACAGAAAAATAATTGAATTTAAATATTTTCAAAGGAAGGCTATCGAAATTATTGTTGAATAATAATTGATTTTTTAATGGGCTTATGTACAACTCTATTACTTAGAATTGTAGAATATCGACAATTTCAGATCAGGAATAGAGAGTGGAATTAGTTAAGGGACTATAATATTTTGATGGGTAGGCTTAAATTTAAGGTAATTTTGATTAGTTTGATAATAAATATTGTATTACAGGTTGGATTAAAATCGACATCCCTTAAATTAATTATAATTCTAAAATGCCAATAATTCGTATCACAGTTTTAAAAATTATGGTAGTGGCAAGAATATAGGTGATGAATTGATGAAATTAGAGATTGAGATAAAAAAACTACATTTTAACAAATAATTTATATGGATTACCTAAATATAGTTTATAAAGTTAATATCCAGATTTACAACCTAGTTTAGATTTAATGTCTTGTTGTGATTATTATTTAAATGGAATTCCAGTAATGGCATTTTATAAAGAATGAATATGGTAGATCATAAAAATTGAAGAAATTTTGATATAGATTTAATTTTTTAATGAATTAGGATTATAATCTATTCTGATAGGTTCAAGTGAATTTTAATCATCATTTATAAATTCAAAATTCTATTATGTTTTCGGAGGAGTTTACTTTCCTAGCAACATGCCTAAAGCTTGGGTGAGTGATTTTAAATTTGAGTTTAATTATTAAAATGATAAACATTTGATGAATAATGGTAATTCATTTATTCATATTACTAGGTTGTTATTATTCTTGTCAAACATGTAATGGACCTTAATAAACAACTTGTTTAACTTGTACACCTCATTCAAACAGAGTGTATTTGATGGAAGAAAAAAAGTTTTAATGTTAATAAGGTTACATCGATTATGACGGATAAATAATTTGTATGAAATTTGAAAATCGGTTTCCAACAATTTCTTAAGAGTTTGTGATAGATTAAGTAAAGTAGTTTTGTTAATTTGGATACTTTTTTGTCCATGAAGGACAAGATATTTATCAAACTCCATATTATTAAATCAGATCAGATATCTGAAAAGAAGGAATGCTAAAAATGGTAAAATAAATTTTATCCTTAGTCCTTAAGAAAATGAAAATGATTATTTATGTATTGATTGCTTGTAATTTCCTATAACTGGTCTTAAAAATCTATCTGCACTAAGGATCTAATAAATTAAGGATAAATATCTGATTGTGCTTTTGAAATTATACATAGAAATTAAAAGGAATATGATTTTATTTCATTGAAGATTAAAATTAATTGAATATCAAATTAGGGTATTTAGATTATTGTAATCCTGATCGAAAAGAGGAAAAATGTGTTTTATCTTGAGAAAAAAATATAGGATAATATTATTATGTCAATTGTAAACCTAATTATTACATAAGCAATAATGATTGCAAAGAAATAAATCTAAATTGTTTAGTAGCCTAGGACAACGGAGACTGCAAAACTTGTATAGATAAAATGTATCCTATTCATAATATATGCTATAATTGTCCTATTGATTGTTAAACTTGTGAATTCAACAAAATGGATTAAGATGTTTAATGTACTTTTTGTTTTGTTAAATATGCTTTATAATGTTAATAATGTGGTTCATATTGTAAAATATGCCAAAATTACTATGATAATAATGTTAAATATTCATAACTTAAATGTTTGAAATGTATTGATGATACTAAATACTTTTTATATTTTGATGGAGTTAGTTGCTATGAAAATACAATTGAAAACTGCCTTTATGCGTTTTAATTTTAAAATCTAATGCAAAAGTTAGCGCTCTAGATTAATACTTTTAACTTCAATTTGATTAATAAAACATTGTAACATCATGTGCTCGATGTGTTAATAATTCTATTCTTGTGATATCATAATAATTATGCGTATATGTAGATAACAGTTTAAGCTTATTTGGATATGCTTAATCATTCGTTTAATGTGATTTATAATTAAGTAATCTTGCCTATTCAAAGAAAACTGGAAATTTATGTACTACTTTATAGATTTGTTTAATTACTACATCTACAGTTTCTGATGAGGTTTAATTTACTGAGTCATGCTCTGAATTTTCATCAATACCCTAATGTGAAACATGTTTAGAAGGAAAATTTTCAGTGTCTGAATAATAACAAATTTATATATGTTTGAATTGTTAAAATGAATAGTATCTAGACAAAATACTAGGGAATGTTTATCATGTCTTCTGATTTGAGATGTTTATCATGCTACTAATAAAATAAAGTAACTTAAGATAATTAGAAAATAGAAATAGGAGTTATAAAGTATTTATTAAAAAGATGATGAACATCCATATTCTGAGCATGGTTAAAGTTTAAATAGAGAAGGTTATGAAATAAAATGCAGTTAATGTATTTCAGGATATGAATTAATTAATGATTAATGTATTTAACAATGCTCAGATAGTTGTTTGAATGTTAATTATTAAATGGATTAAACATCTGTTTACAATGTAAACATGGGTAATATGGTAGGAAATTAACTTTGATGAATAATCAAAGTATTGAATATTCATCAAATTGTGCTTCATGTAGAATGAGATCAAACGAAGAAATGTAGCAAATCAATCCTGTATTTAATAATCCAAAATACATAACATATGCTCATTAATGTCTAAAGAGTTATAAAGATAATGGATATATTTATGATTAATTATTAGGAATATTTGTAAACCGTATAAATTAGGAATTTGGGTGTTTTTATAGTATAGTATGAATTTAAATCTGTATTATCTTTTTCAGAATATAAAAATGATAGAGATGCTATTCTTGATTCTTATTATAGATAACTTTTTAACTTGAAAATATTTTAATTGATGATTTGATATCTGGTAAAGTTTTAGAGAAGTAAATTTTATAAATTATCTTGTATGAAACGATTTTTTTTACTTTTAAAAAAATGAGAAGTTAAATCGAATAATTATTTCAAGTAAAATTTGCCGTATGAATCATTTCTTTAAGTGAGTTCTTCAAAACGAGTAAACATAAAAAGATTTATAAGTTATAACTCCATTCTATCTAATTTTTTAATTCATATTGAATCTAATCAATAATGTAATTAATATATTATAATTTAGTTTAATCTTGCTTTTAAAGTTTTTTTATTGATTCATAAATTTCTGCACCTTCTAATTTACAATACTTTTATGATAATTAATCTTCAAACGAATTGTGTTGGAGAAATCTTAACAACAATTTAACAGAATGACTAAATCAGGACTTATATTACTCTCTTAACTTTATTTTGAACCGATAGAATAAAAAATATACACATAACTAAAATGGATTGTTCTTTTTGTTAAAGAGGATTATTATAATTTGAGTATAAAACCACAAATAAAATTGAAAAATTCTCTTCTATTTTTAATCTGTATATTTTACGTGATCAATGAAAAACTTTAGTATTTTAGATATGAAAAAATATATCAAAAATCAATGAATCATCTATAAAAACTCTTCTTTTTTAAGAATAAATAGGATAGAATACTATTTTAGTATTAGGAAAAATAAAAATTTCTTTTAGGATTTGAAAGTATAATAACAAACTAAATTTGTGAAAATAATTTATGCAATGAGGGTAGTAGTGCATATAATATAGATTATTTTTTAGTTTTTCTAAACTTTAATTAAAATTTTTTCTCCTATTTTATTTTTATTGACTTTAATTCCAATACATGCTTACATTCATAACAAATCACTATAGACTTGTAGGATTGCTAATTATAATCTAATAATGCTTCTTTAAAAAGAGGTGCTATTAATACAAACTCTCATCTATTATTATCTGATTGTTAGACTTATAATAACTAAGCAAATATAAGAGGAGGAATTTTTCAAAAGGAATCTATATATTATCCAGTTTTTTATAATTAAATTTATAAAAAATAAAGCATAAAGTTATGGAAATACTATAATATCCACTCCCTAAGAATTAGCTCTCTAATTAAATGAAAATACAATAATTTCAACTTTTAGATTGATAAATGAAGATAATCTAACTATTTATAAAGATGATATCTCAATAAATATTTCTACCAAGTGGATAAAGTATTGGACTGGAAAAATAGAAAGTATACACCATCGAATTTAACCTTTCGACTTATTCCATTAAATTAAGAAAATTAGATTATAAGAGATTTATCTGATACTTACTGTAGAATCTAAGATCGAATACACATCTTTAATTCAATGATTCAAAATAAGATTTAATAATATATTTAGATAATAAATTATCTTCAGATCTATCTTTGTAATTAGAATTTAGTTGTAATTCCATATCAATTCCAATTTTTAATAAAGTTATACCCTATAATCTACTGGGCAGTCACAATAATTCTAAATTAAGGGTTGAAGTTAGAACTTTATCATGTTAATTCGATGAAATTAAAAGAATTGTTAACTTCTTTTGCATTCTATGTGATAATAATTAAGGCTTAATTTCTATAAAGTTGAATTCACCAAAATCTGAAGTTAAAGATGATGTATCTAAAATAAGTGTGAATTCATCTTAATTAAATTTAAAATAAGGATTTTGGCTACCATATATTGATACAAGCAAAGTATCTAGCTGTCTTAATTTACTTAGCAATTGTTCAAGAGGATCGAGGGAGGGTGATTAATCATGTGCTCTAGGACATATTGGAGCATTATGCTAATAATGTGATTTATATAATACGAGAGGTGATGGAGAATTCTCTGTTGGATATATTTGTTTGTGGTTCATGTTAAGAGTAATAAAGAAATACTTTAATTATTACATTAGTTAGCTTTTGGTAATACAAGGCATGCATAACAGATTTACCCAAGATAGATTAATAAAATGAAGAATTTGTAATATTGTTTATATATTATTTTAGTAAATTGTTTAACCAATTCCTATTCACCAATAAAATTGAAAACTCAATACTTCGTTTATTCTTTATTATACAAATTGAGTTTTTGATCAACTAGTTGCTAAGTATAATAATTAAATTATTGATATTCCTTCATTCATTAAATTATATTAAAAAATCATCAATTATACCTTATGATAAAACTTGATTAGCAAGAACTATAATATCATTATATTTGAGGACTTTATTATCTGTTTTCATTTCTGTTCAAGGAACAATAAAAGCAGCATAGAATATATTGCCAGATTTTAAGATTGTTTGTTATCGTTCTACTTATTTTATTTAAAATACTTCTGCAATTTTAATAAAACTATTAACAAATAATTTATAAATACTTGATACTATAAGTACATTTTCATAGATTTTTTCAATGAAGTATAAGGTACTTTATAGACAATTAGTTCTCCATTTGAATCTATGATTTACTCTTTAGATTGCTTTTTATCAAATACCTTTACACTTGAAATACACTATGCAAGAATGATTTTGGAATTAATTACTCTATTCTTTTTTATAGTTAATCAAATTTTTAATATTAAATCATGCTAGCATCTTCTTTTTTATTTACTTTGTTGCCTACAAGCTTGGATATGCAATTTTAAATAAAAGTGTTATCACAATTAATTCATTTATATGTATATCTATTTTTATAATCAACTTTAATTGATGGATTCATGCTATTGACTTCCTTTAATGAGGTCTCAAATTTAAACGGATTTCTGCAAACGTATCTTAGAGATATGACACAGTCATCCATTAATTGTGGATATTTAGATTTTGTATACCTACTCTTCTGTTATTTTGCATTATCATTCCTCTTTCTCTATTAATTGGGCCTTACCAAAATAAGAGTAAATTTTATAATAAATTGGTACGATAAAGGTGAGGATAATTGTACATAAAAAAATATCGAAATGTAGCCGACTAAGGAGATGGTTATTTCAGCGAGAATTAATTATCCTAATCTTACCATATTTTGAGGATAGTATTTTTATAAAACATAATTGAGATTTTTACTTTAATTCTTTTACTTAGAATTGAACAAGAAATTTAAACCCTATAACTTAAATTATCTGAATTAGCTAGATTATTTTCTAACTAAAACTTGTATAACCTCAATCAATTTTGGGAATAGGATGCTATAACTAAATTGTATATATTTTACTACTTATCCGAAATTTATGGTTTTTTTCAAGAAGAATTTGATTGAGTTATACTTCTCATAAAATTTAGGTCTCAACATAAATCTCATACATATTTATCATATTTTATTGTGCTAAAATATTTATTCCATTTCATACCTACTACTATCTAAAATTATCCAAGAATTTTTAAGATAACAAATTACTGAAATTGAATAAAAATTAAATGTATTTAAAACTAATGTATATTTAAACAAGGCAGAAATATTTAATTAAAAAAATTAAAATCATATCTTTTGAGAATTGCTAAACAAATTATCATAATTAAAAATTATTAAAAATGCCATTTTTATTAACCTGAAAATAATTAAGAATAATAAGAAGATTCTAGAACTATAACTCCCATAATTTCTTCTTCTGAAAAGAATATCTACAAACGTAATTTGGTGAAAACAAATTCCTTGATAGTATTATCGACATTTTATGTTGCTAGCCAAATTGAGTTTACATTTTATATAATTTCATTAAATTATGGAAGATTTGTTTAGACTATCTAAAAGTAAATCTGCAAATATTCAACTATCTAACTTAATAATAACAAAGAATTAGTATTCAAATTCTTGGCTAAAAGTATTATTTTTTCAATTATACATAAGTTCTGAATTGTTGTTTAATATTAAAGCTAATGATATAATAAAAAATGTTGATATATTTTTCTATGACTATTTTTGTTAATAGATTGAGAAAGGACAATGTGAGATAAAGCAATTTTTATGACACAACAATTAGATAGAAGAACAGATATCAAATTTGAACAAAACGAGAAAGTTGTAGTTATTGAAATCAATCCTCAAAAAGTTTTTGAATAACATTAAAATTAATTTCAAAAATTGGACAAAATTATTGTCGAATATCTAGATCATTAACTAAACACTTGTTTGGAAATTTATTATGGAAGAAATTTCTTAATAATTTCTTCTAATCCAGCAAGAGTACAAGATGATGATTAAAGAATTGTAATGTTTACTAACAATTAAAATCTTCTAATGGATACTCAAGGAATATGGATATATTTGAATAAAGAAAGCTTAAATTGAATATTGGATATGTAGAGACTAGAATTAAATTATCTCTAACAAAAAAAAAGCAATAAAATTTCATACTAAAAAGATCATTTTATTCCAAAACTAAACTTATCTATCTTATAAAAATGCTAAGAGATTAACGTCTTATACTAATAAGTGAGGGAAGTTGAATTGCATTAAATTGAAGAATATCGTTAATAGGAAGCTAAATTTTTATTAGGAGACTTGATTCATCATAGCGTTACAAATAACGGGTGAAAATTAAATTAAATATTGAAAAAGAAATAGGCAATGCTGAACAAATGGATTAGATCCTTTAACGACATACTTAAGATTAGGTCAATTTAATTCAAAATCTGCAGGACCTTTTAATCATTATTCATCCATCCATGATCATGCAGGATAGTTTGGAATAGGAAAAGATTTATAAGGAGTAATTGAAATAAAAATTTTCTCAAATACACAATATTTAATGAATCCTATATAGGTATTAATGTGTAATAAAATGATATGACATGGGTGCCACCTAAACTAAATTAAGCTCATAAACTTAAAAAATTTTATAACATAATTGCAATTACATTACAATGTAATAAATATTCTCAAAAGAAAACAGATAAAGAGAAAATTAAGTTAATGGATTTTGTTGCAAATTAATAATATTTAAGCTTTACTCCAAGATCAGATTTTGACGATTTAGAATTGAAAGACATTATTTAACAATTAGTTGAAGAGTGTTCTTCCATTTATACAAGAAGATGATTAAGTTACATGAATATTAATCTAATAAACCAAATTCATTCATTTATGGAAATCATATTTTTAGTTCTTTTTCTCTTTTAATAATTTACTTAAATTAGTTTTAGCATTATCAAAAAATTTTGAATATTTTGAAAATTCCTAACATTACGATAAATCTGATTATTTTCTCTAAAAGATGTTAAGGAACAAAAATTAAACCATCTGTGATAGCGTAGTAATAATTTAGAATTCTTATTTTTTTCATTTCTTCACTTTTTACCTTTGGAAATTAACAATTCAAGGCTTGTTGAATGAAATTTGGTAAATAAATCTCTGAACTTTTTTAAATCTCAAATGTTACTATCTCATAGTCATCCTAATAAAGATTAGACTTTATATTGCAAAGGTATTCTTTAACAAGTAGTGATGGCTTTATTTTCCCATTCCTTAGCTCAAAATGGCCATCTATTAGATTTCTCCAAATCAACAACAACATTCATAACCAAAGTTCCATTTTTCACAATATAAAAATTATCTACTTAGTCTCCAACTTTATATAGGTATTTATTGAAAACTATCAAAAAAATGTATTGTTTCAACAAACTTCTCCCACTTTGGTCTTTCAATTTTGAATAAATTATTAAGACGTTATTATAAGTCCCATTTTTAGAATTTTAATTTATGAGATTCAAAATTGATTCTTAAAGTAATATTCTTGGCGCATCGGTTTCTAGTGCACCTCTTCCAATATGTTCATTACTACCAAAAACCTTAAGTAATTTACCCTTAAATATTAAATGATGATACATCTGAGCTAATGACATCCACTTTTCCTTTAAATAGTATAAACATGCACTCTCCTTTTTCTCCATATCTGCAAAGTGTTAGATCATTTTCTGTTTTCAATTCAATATAGGTTAAACGTCCTCCTAATTCCTTTAACATCTCTAAAGGCATCAATTGAAATAAACTTAAGGTTTAAAGATAGAATGTTACTATGTTTTTTTATTTGTTAGATTTCCAGTTTTGGAAATCCTATCTCTCCTCCATCTATTTTGGAAAATTAAAATTGTTAGGTAAAGAGGTAATTCTATTTGTTAAAGTTCTCGCGCTGAAGTGTCGATAACTAATAATTGGTATTTTTGATAAAATATTCCTTTTATTAGAATTCGAATCAATTATAGAAATATTAGTTTATAATCTATTCCTTTGTAAATTCAAACTCATTTTACTTTATGGATATTGATTTAAAAGTAAACAATTTGCATCTTATTTTGTTTAATCTATGTAAGAATTCATTAATTTGCTTTTTTCAATATTGTGATCAGTTTCAAATCTTAATTTCCCAAACCTCCTTCTCATTTCATGAAGTTCTTTCTCCTCTTTTTCTCCAAAAGTCTCATACATTATTAAAACAAATTAATAAACAATAAAGTGGAAAAAATATTATATATTTAATCTTCATCATTTCTATTTACATATCTTTAATTATTTATTATATAATTATTATATTTTTGATTTTTGTACTTCTTCAGGTTGATGATTTTTTTATTTTATTAAGAAGGCTAAAATAAATTTTTACCATTATTCCACTGATAAAGTAGAATAAATCTATCTAGAGTTTATTTAAACCCCATTTGAAGGTTATTTTTGTTTATTTTATTCCTTCAATATAAAGGAATGACTAAATGGATTTATTTAACTGCTAGCATTTTCTGTTTATATTGGTCCTTACAATTCAGGTTCCCTTTCATGATTACCTGAATTTAATGAATTCGTTTTTCTATGCACTCCTTTAGTTGGAATTGTGACTAATTCTACTAAACTTAATGATTAATTTTTATAGATTCAGGTTTAATTGCTCTTAAATATCTTGTACTTCAATCTATTTACCAAGTATTTGCTTTCTTTGTTGGCAATTCCTATAACCGTCCTCTTATTTTAGGTTTACTATATTAAAGTAAACTAACAATTTAATCTTATTACACCTTTTATTATTATTATTATTTTGGCTATTCATCAATTTCAACATCGAAATTGATTTTAATTGAATTTTCTTAAATCCTTGAATTTTTCATATGATAATACTACTTAAGGCTTATTTATCTATAGACCTACTTTTAATAAAAAATCTTATCAGGAAATCTTTGTAACTAAATTACCAGAAAAAAGATCTTATACAAAACCAAAAATGTTTATTTTAATAACCTCCACAACCATAGTGCTTATAGCTTAAAATTTGATAAAATATAAAAATTATGTTATTGAACTATATAGATCATCCTTTTAGGTTATGGTATTCTCTACTCACGACCTCAGCCCAAGTCTTTTAAAGATCTGCTACTTAAAACTTTTATATCAACTCAGATTTAATTAGGCTAGCATTCAATTCATTTACAATCATTTATAATGTTGTGGCATTTGATTCTTCGGTGCTACAATGAAGAAATATTCTATTTTTTTGATGATCTGGAAGTTCTTTAAATTTTTTAATTTATTTTGGATAATTTGCTCCACCATCAGTATAAAATAAAATTTCAGTTCTATATATATCTACATATGTACTTTTCAAATGCATCCTTTTCGTGCTGAAGAATTAAATTATATGTTCCTTAAAATGCTTTCTCAAAATCAGTACCCCCACCAATTAATTATATTTTTTTCTCCATTTCAACTAGATTTACAATTTCACAATCGATAATAGTTCTAGCATTTGAGTTAAAAATAATAACACTCACTCTAGCATTTAAATTTTTAGATATTTCTAGCATGCAACCTATACAACCAGATTTTGCATATTCCCAACGTTTTCCTTTCATCGACCCAGAATCATCAAGCATAAAAATATAATGAATTTTGGGCTACCTAATTACATCTTAAAAGTTATTTTTTAGTACAAATTTGATGTCTTTTTTTTTTAACATGTTTTTTAGTTATTCACATACCATTTATCCAGTTCCTTAATTCCATACTTTCATCATCTTTTCTTTAATAGTTTATTAATCTATTTCATCAAGACCTTTAAATATCCAATCATCATATATTTTTCTTATCTCTTTCCATTTTTTTGTTTCCTTTGTTTCTAAAGTAACAATTAAGCATTCATCATCCATTTCATCGCAAGTGAATAAAGAAGGAGTATCTTCAATTAAAACTCCATTCATCCCTTAAAAATATAAAATAAATTTACCTCTTAATTAATGACCGTTTGAGCATTTATGTTTATGGTCAGTTGAATAAGATTAATCACATTTACGCTTGCACATAGGACAAGTATGACGACAGCCAATCATATTTAATTTTATCGTTTATAGTTCTTAATAACTGTTAAATTTTTCTAAAGATAATGTTTCTTTCTTTGCTTTTTAAATATGAATATATAACTATTTTTACAATTCAGATGCAAACGGCTGTAAAAGTTAAATTTATAATTCTGATTCTTACAACTATGATTTATCAAAAATATTGACTTCTATCTTTTGATAAGAATCAATAGAAAAAATTTCTTCATAATCTTTCTAAATCTTAAATTTAATCATTTTTTATTATCCACCTAGTAGGCATTATATTACCAAATCAAAAAGTTTACTTTCATAAAATTCATCATTGCTATTATCATTCTCATTATTTACAAAATACTCTTTGGATTTTACAGGAGGACTTTAAATATCAGTGTGTGATCTTAATTATTATACATTATCATTAATTTTTTCTAAAATTAAGTAAAGGTTTTTTCTTAATTTATTTTCAAACTAATCTTTGATTTCTACTTCTATCTTGTCAACCTCATTCTTAACATAATTTTCAATAAATGTAGTTTAATCTGTTATATATTAGACTATTTGTGCATCATTATATTTTTTTAATTTCATGTCTTCTTAATAATCTTCTAAGATAGTCTTATCTAAAAGCTTAATTAATTCTGTGTTGGTCATTTTGTTCTTATTTTTTATTTCAGCATCAAAAGTTGTTTAATTATCTCTATAAAAATATTAAATATAATTTTTATAAAAATTACAAATAAAAGCCTCTGCTTTTAATTTACTTTATTCTGTCTTATTTTATTTAATGTCAGCAATAAATTTCTATAATTAATTTTATTTTAGACTCTCAAATTTTTATATACTTTCTTAAACCCCTTTTCCTTTTTTAAAGCAAGTAAATCGCCAAATTATTAACATGGAATAATAATATATACATCTCTCACCAATTCCACTTAATATTATGCCAAAATTAGCAAAGGTCTTATTATAATTGATTATTTCTTACTCAATTTTAGACATAATAATTTTTATCAAACTTGTGTTTTATTAGGATATCTCCTCATTATCTGAGTTGTCCCTTCTATCATTTTCTTGATGAGACTTTGTCATTTCTGATTTAATGACATCATAAATTGAGAAATACATCATTTACCAGCTATTTAACTTCTCAAATTTTGAAAACCCATTTTATTAGCAATTTTCATTTTATAGTTATTTTTAGTTCTCTACAAACATTGCAGTTGAAAACCCTTTTATAAAATCAAGTCTAAAATTCTCCTGAAAACCACTTTCCTTCCTCTAAATGTATTTTAAACTGGGTACTAATTACTAATATCTAAAAGAATTAGGAATTATTCTCATTTCCCTATATAATATTATATGTTCATAATTTTAAATAAATTCCTAAACTTCTTTATCTGTAGAAAAAGTAAATTAGACAATATTTAATTTTAAGCCTTTATTGTATTCTTCAATATTTTTAATAAATGTATCGTTTGTTTAATCCATTAAGTGTTATTTTTATTTTTTGAACTCTTTACAAGACTCTTAAAATGGTCCAAAAGCACTTATAACTTACTTATTATAATTACCCCAGAATTTCCACCTTGGTGTGTCCAGTATTGTTTCTGTTAAATCTGCCCTAAGTTGTTAATCATATGTGATATTTAAAAAGTCCAATAGTAGCAATAATTTTGAAACTTGAGTATTGACATTAAAATATTATTAACTCTGAGAATTGACATTCTCATATTGGTAAAATTGTGAATTAACACTCTCGTTTTATTAACCTGGAAAATTTAGATCCTAATATTATAAAACCTAATAATCTGCTTAATTTTATTTTGATCTACCTTTTGATTAACTTTGATTATTTTCAGATTTTTCTAATATATGTATTAAATCACCAATTAATCCCTCTTTTTTATCTTTTTTAATGTAATCATCCAAGGTTTTTTTTTCAACAAAATAAACTTTGATTTAAAATTAGTAATAATTGTTAATATCCATTAGATCATATTTAGTCTTAGGTTTTTTCATTCGATCTTCTAAATTTTAATTGAAAATCTCTGCATACCTCATTGTTTCTTTTGTGTTGATAATTGGTCGAAATTAAACCTAACTTAATAACTCTTTTTCAAAAATAGAATAAATTTACATTCTTTCATCGAAATCTTATCTAAAAGGAGAATTATTATTAATTTTCTCAAGAAATGAGGAAATATATTATTGTTCATTTTCTGTTGTTAATTTGTATTCACTGAATGATGAAGAAATACATTAATATTATTTGGTAGAATATTCTCTTAATATTTCACTTTATTTTTGCTCTGATTCGCTTGTAATCTCACCCCATAATTTATCGAATGCTTTAATAATTTAATCCTCATTTTCTTTGAGTTTAGTTAGTTATTCTGGATCTTTACTAATTTCAAGTATATAGTCATCAAGTGACTTAAATCCTCTGTTGTTTTGATAATCTCTTTCTATATTTTTTATTTCTTCAAATACGATAACTTCTGAATCTTTTAAGGAGCTATTAATACGTTGGCTTAATTGCTTTAAATATTTCAAGTAAATCTTCTTCTAAATTTGTTTATCTTATTTAAATGCTAACAGTTTATCATATTCAATTTGGCTAAACCTGATAAGATCTTCATTTTTATCAATTTAAATTTAATAAAATAATGTCAAATTTTTTACTGAGCTATTGCAGACTCTATCATTTATTTCACTTCCTATTTCATTCTTAAAACTAAAATTTTATTATTCATAAATTTGTTCAAACTTATTTTTCATCAATTCGTCTTGCTTGTATTAGATTAATTCAGCAAATTCCAATAAATCTGGTAAATTACAAATAGTTTACCAATTAGTATTTATATTCTATATAAACAAGCTTAAACTTTACATTTGGGAGGTGTCAGTTTAAGATTAAAACTTGTTCATATAATTCTTAATCATTCTTATCCCATAAAGATAAGCTTCCTCTGAAAATGTTTCATTTATTATTAATTATCTCCAATCTTTAATAATACCTAAACTTTCATTCTTTCTCCAAAATTTCTCTATACATGCAAATCCTAGTATTTAAATATTGTCTTTGGAAATATTCAAAAATTCATTATAATCAATCGTTTAATTTTTTACATCTTACTCATTATTATATTCTAAATTTAAACTATTGGCAATTCCTTGTATTTAGTTTAAAAATGGAGCAAAGTTGTTAGCATCATTATTTTAATTAAAACACCAACTTAATTACTTTATAGAAGAGAGATTAGATTTCATTGACACTAACGTAAAAATGCACATTTCAACTAAATTTTTAAATTGTTGACGTATATCTCCTTTAACATTTATCAAAACAATATCACTAATCGCTAAGACGAAAAGAGATATTTTTTTATCAAACTCAGGATCAATCTAATTTGAATTCTGTAATCCTTCGGTATCAAGTATCAATATATAATCAAATAAATTATTGAAGTATTCCTTAAATTAGATTTTCAACACATTTAAATAAATACCCTTTGTACATCTACTAACACTTGTCCAAAAATGGCATCCAAATATCTTATTTAAAATAGTAGATTTTCCTGAACTTTAAGGTCCTAAAACACTTAAAACTAAAACCTTCTCTTTTCCCAAATTTGTGAATTTATTTTTAAGTTCATCCAAAAATTTTTCATTTATTTTAAGAGAATCTCCATCTAGAAATTCAAAAGGTTCCCCTTTTTTAATCATTTCATATACCTTATCTGCTGGATCAATTTATATATTAGCCAAACTTCTTTGATTAATTGCAATCAGTTCTCTCCAAAACATTTCTATCCCAATATTCCTGAAGCCTATATCTTCTAAATTTTTTTTTAGTTCCTGTTTTAGTTCATCTTGTTAGTTTTTATATACTTTATTTTCTCCATCATAATTTACAATAGATTAAGACTCTTAATTACTTTCATTCTTTTTAAGCTTAATTTAATCTCTGTCTTTTTTAAGTTTCATCAGTTTTTCATTAATTATTTAATTTTTTTCCTACAATTCATAAGTGTAATGTTCATTAAATTTTCTAACTTAATCTGTGAATTATAAATATAAAATATAGTATGAGCTTTAGTCAAATATTTTACAAAACATCTTTAAAAGGTTTGATAATTAAGAGTTCTTAATTGAATCTTCTAAATTGATTATTTATTGCTTTGTTTCTTCATATTCTCCGTTATTTTTAGTTTTTTTTGGTGTATTATTCACTTTAAGTTTAACTTGAATTATTTTTTTATTGAATTAGTTAGATTTCTCTTTCTCTTAAAATCCTTAATTGGTGTTCTATGGATCGGATTGGAAAAGCTTCTTAATCATAAAATCCAAAAGGTTTTTAAATCAATCTATTTAGTTCATTTTCTAAATCTTTAATAATAACCATGTCCTATAAAAATTATAAAGATATTTTTTTTTCCTTTGAATCAAAATTTTATATAATGCTTAAAAAATCTTGATTAGTGACTAGTGATTATTATTAATCTCCTTTAGAGATCTCATTAAAAATAAAAGATTAGGCAAGTTAAAATTCTTGCTCTTTTAAAGATTTATCCAAGCCTTTCTAAGCCAAATCAATTATTTTATGTATTTTTATTCCTTCTTTTTTCAAGTGCTCTAAATTTTTTTAAAATTCTTCATTGATATTATTTTCTTCCAACTCTCCTTTGTAATTTCTTATAATAAAACATATCTTATGATTCTTTTTAGGTAGGATATTAATGATTTACTTTAACTTGTTATAATTTTCAATAAGTTCTTATTCCGAATCAAATTGTACAATCCACATTCGGAATAATGGCAAAATTTTAACTAATAACTCTATAGGTAATTAGCCATGAACATCAGCCACACTAAAATTTCTTGACCCATTAAATTATGTATCAAACATAATATCAATGGTATTGTTGTTTAATTGACAAGTATCCTAAGTCTCAAATTTTTCTTACTAATAAAATAATTAATTGATTAGCTCTGTCTTCCCTATTTAAGTTTATTTTTGGCTTAAGGAAAAATTAATGATAGAAAAAGATGTTTAAAATACATAATACAGTTTCTCATTAAATCCATATAAATCGATTTCCTCTTTAGCGGTTTATAACGATGGATTTTGAAAAATTAAAGGGACTGGATACAAATTTTAATAGAGTTTGAGTAGCATAACCTTAAGTTCATCATTAGAATTGTTATAAAATACTTAAAACAAGGCTTTCATATTGCTGATAATTTTTATAGACTCTTTATTTTGGTTTTGGAATGTTGTGATTATCGACAATAACTTTTTTGATGATTCCCCTCTCTTAATAATGTTAAAAAAAAACGGAATTAATGATTTAAATTTTGATGTATCTTTTATATTATCCATCCAATCCTACACAATTTTCTTCTCCTATTGGGATGTTGTTTCAGTTAATGAGATATTGAAATCTTCAAGAGTAAAGCAACCATTTTATGGGCATTAATCAAATATATTCTTTTGGAGAAAATAAACAGGATGTATTTCGATATTTTTAAAGTAATTCACTTTTCCCAGGTTTTCCTTATAAAATTCAGGATTCTCCTTAAATAAAGAAAAGCATTCTTCCACCAAACTTTTGTTCAGGTTTCTGGAATTTAAGAATTTTATTAAGTTAAACTTAAAATTATGATTATCCATAACTTATCTTTGTCTAGCCCTCCAGATCTACTCAAAATCATAACAAGACTGATTAAAAAAATAATGAAGGTTAGACAGTATTAATTTTGAGATCTATTCATTCTTATTTACCATAATTGCAAAAATTAATATTAATGTTTTTTTAAAAACATCTTGTGTAGGATATTGTTTTTTACTTAATGAGAATAAGTAATTCAATAACCCAGGTCTTAGACTTAAAAATAAAGCTCTGAATGTTTAAATTGTAACATGATATTTTCCTGAACACATTGGGACTAATTTTTTCAGAATTTTCATATAATAAGTTTTTGTCTTAATTTCTGAAATTAAATATTAATTGATTATTGCTACTAAAAGTATTTGGAATTTATTCTTTCCAAACAAAATTTTCAGAGAAAATAACTCTTTTTCATTTAATTACAACAACTAGATGATTAATTCTACTTATAATGATAATGATTCTTCTATTTATAATTCTTCTTATTTTCCTTCTAATTATTAATTATCTATAAAAAATTAAATTAAGCAATATACTGCCCCAACAAGCTAGAAGGATTAATTTAGTTTATAAAGTTTTATGATACTTATTACGTATTTTTAGAATTTTTAACTCAACAATTCTAACAATAATACAACCTCTCCAAATGATAAATTTTATTCTTGATTTATTAATTCATTTATGTATGGATGAATATCATCACTTTGCTGAAATATAAACTTTAAAACTAAATCTTTATTCGTTTAATTATAAAATTCTCTTTAAGGATTTTAAAACAAAATTTAAATAATAAGAAGCTATTATTCTGTTAAATTTGTCTCAAAATATTAATTGATAATATCTTATGAACATTGTTTTATTGATTGATTTTGCTGCATTTAAGCAATATCAATATCTTAATTTATCTCATTTTATTCTTCGCTTAAAATTTGATCAACATTTTATTTCTATTTTGTTAATTAGATTATCTTTTTCAAATTAAATAAAGGTATAAATCTTAAATTGTTTAGTTAACAATATAGATCAGTTTATAAAATATTTTCAACTTTGCTTTAAAATAATTTGTAAATTTAATTGTAATTATTTTGCTAAAACTCATTATAGGTCTATATTTTTTCTTTGTCAATATATTCTGTTTTTTCAGATGAAAATTGTATTGAATGATGGATCATAAAAAGGTAAATTTAATCTGGACTATTTTCTTTTGCTTTAGAAATAAAACCCTTTATTAATCTAGACTTTTATTCAATTTTGGTCAGTTTTTTTAAATTAATTTGCAATTGATTCAATTCGCCATATTTTTGATAACAATATTACTGCCAAAAGTAGTAGATTATGCTAAAATATAAACTTTCAAATCCATGATGCTTAAGAATATTTTAATCTATATTTTTCATCTCCAATTTTTATTCCCATTTTAAGTTCTCACAATAAAATAACATTGAAATCTATTTTCTGATATTTTCTAATGCTTTTTCCTTTGTTTGAATCGTGCAAAGCTTAATAAACATTTTTTAATTAAAGGTGAGAGAAGATAATTCAGTTGAAAAATCCTAATACTTTTTTCCTTCCTATTATATAGCAAAGATTATATTTTTGATCATTTCAGAGTTTTCAGATTAAAATAAATTATCTTCATATTCTAAAAATTACATTACTTATTTTTCTAGTAAAGCTCCAATAATCATATCTAATTTTTTTACCTCTGATTCATCTAGATCATTATTCTTATCAATAAATCCTAATAAAATTTTAAACATATTTAGATAAGGATATCCACATTCTTTAATTTCTGTTAATTCACTTATGTTCAATAAGCTGAATAACTTTACTTTAAGTTTTTATATAATTTCAAAATTATTTATAATTGCTGGATTAATATTATTTTATTCACAAAAATCTTTTTATTTTAAGAGATTTATTAGTTATTACAAGTCTGTATTTTGATGGGTTAGTTATTTATATATATTTTTGTAATCGATTAACTCTTCAACTAAGGGTGAAAGGGTCTCTGTATTTAAGAATTACAATTCAAGTTTCTTAACATATATTTAGGTTGATTAATTAGTTTTAATGTAAACAAGAGCAGTCTTTTAGTTTTACTCATTCAATTTTTCAAATATTTCTTTAAACATCTCTAAAATCTCACATTCATCATTCCATATCCCCTCATTGATTTGCTAACATAATTCCACAATTTGTTCTGCAACTCCTTTATCACTAATTTCTAGTTAGTTCATGAGAAATTTGGAAAAGAAATTTTATTTATTATAATTCTATAACATAACTTGCTCTAAAATTAAAAATAGTCACAAATTTAGTTCCAATATATTTTCTAATATATTTTTCATTATGCAACATTAATTATAAGTATTGTTAGATTCTTGATAACTTTATCAATTGGAAGGAATTCCTAAATTAATTACATGTAGGGTGATGATTTCAATTTTACATTTTAATTGGGTTTGTGATTTCAAATATGAAGTTTTGCATCACCTGCATTATTGAAGAACTGTAAATTCTTCTAATAATCGAATTATTTTATATAAATAATCTTTTTAATTATATCAGGAAATAACAAAATAACAAAAGGATTGAATTAAATATGAAAAGCATATTGAATTGAGAATCTCAAAATTCATTTAATAAATAACTAGACAAATACAAAATAATAATCCTAAATTTTTCTTGTTGTTTTACGAAAACTAAAAATTCAATAAAAATACATTATTATTAATTCCATATCATAATTAAAAATAAATGGCAAGAAAAAAATTAAAAATGAAAACAAAGAGCATTTAGAATTCTATTATATTTTTTCCTCTATGCATTTTCCAACCCAAGAACAATGATGATCATACCCTCTAACACAAATATTGCATTAATAGCAATTATAAGTTCCCAACTTTTATCAAGTTTGCATAGTTGGCAGGATTCTACGATTTTTCAATTTATAAGGATTTTTGAATGAAGAACTAATAAAATATGTTTCCATTATAAGAGAAATATTCACACCAAGAAAGTGTGGGCTTATTATTAGTTATGGCGGACCTTCATAAAATCTAAACATGCAGTTGTTTCTATAATGAGGTTTAAAATGTTTATCATTCTCTATTTCAAAGATATCATTAGTTCTTCATTATGAATCTAACTTGACTCATATTGATATAATGCAGCTTATTATTTAATCTTTAAGGATTTTATAATAATTGTAAACAAATAAAATTCAAATCATAACTGGATTTATTTGATTCAGAAACAATTAGGCTTGATATATGCATTATTATGCTTCTTCTTTTAGTTGCTCATTTATCTATCCAGGTTCGGCCATTAAATCAATCAGTTTTTAATTGTTTTCTTCCAATCTTAAAAATGTATTAGGCAACATATTTTTGGATTCAACTAATAATTCATTCTATAATAAAAATAAGTGATTACTTATTTCTTTATATACGATTCGTTTTATTCAATATTTTCTATCCCTTATATAATGTTTCGAATAGTTTAATTTCATCTTGATATGATTAGTATTCTTTTTAAATTCTTCCAGATGCTGCAATTAATACTTTAATCTTTTTCTATTAATGTGTTTCGGCCATTTAATTAATTTAATTATTTACAAATGCCCTTTATTTAGTTAAGTAGAGCACTACTCATAATTTTAAAATATTTCTTTTATAATTTTTATTATCAATTCTGGTGAAATATATTATCATTTTCCTTATTTTAGTTTTATTTACTAATTTGATTTTATTTTAGTTAAAGTAATATAACCCCATTAAAGCTACAGTAGAAACGAAGCCAAATCAGAGAGTAAAACGCATCTAAGGTTTTGATTAAAATTTTGTATTATAAATAACAAACGAAGAATGAGTAATTTGAATAGCCATTATAATTATTAGAAATAGTAAGTCTATCAAATAGATGAATTATTTAATTTTAAAGTATTTGAATTATATGTGTCAAAATAGTACTATATATATTTCTTTTCTAAAACTATTGTAATTCATTTATTTCAAGGTCCTTTTGATTCTTTAATCATCAAAAATTGCTGTGTTATTTTTAATTTAATTTTGAACAAGTTTTTATTCTAATTAAATTTTCTGACAAAAGTAGAAGCATTTGGAAACACACAAAGACTTTTTAACATACAAGAAGATTGCTTTTAGTTAGAAATAAACATTTATTATATTAATAATTCATGGTTTAATAATTTCATCATATCCAACTTTGCAATATTAGACAGATTTAAATCCATTAGCTACCAATAAAGTATATGCGATTTTTGCTCTTTATCCTGTTCCACAATAAATATTAATTTATTAATCTTTATTCAGTTTTTCTAAGTTATTCATCAGTTCATTAAGAGGAAAAAGCTTAGCATTGTCTAATTTGCCCTTTCTCCATTCCTCTATTGATCTAACATCAATAATTTATCCTTAGCCTTATTGAGAGATTTTCAAAAAGTCAGATTTCTCTAATTCGATTGGTTTGCCTGTAGTTTCCCCAGCCTATTGCCAATCTTCAAAATACATGTATCCTTAAATGTTATCATAACCTATTCTTGATAGTCTCATAATAGTTTGCTCTTCTGTTCCTTTTTCACAAACGATAATAACTTCTTTGTTGTGAGGTAATAGAGTTCCAACCCAATGAGCAAAAGGAATTTATAATGGGACGTTGATTGATCCAGGAATGAAACCTTCTGTAATTGAATTTCTAGAATCAATAATTTAAGCTTTAACATTAAGTTTTGCAACTTATGGTGATAATTTTGTATTTGATTTCTTTAGAATCTCATTTAAATCTGAAGTAAAAGTATTCTTATTCAGCCCTGCATTATAAAAGAAATATTGAGGAGGTTTAGGTAAATCTCTAACTACTTCTCCTACAAATGTCTCATAATCCATTGGCTAAAGGGCATAATTATTCTTCTTTTAATTACCCATTGTACAACTATATCCTGATGAAATGTTCTTTCCACATGCTGATCCTTAACCATGTCCAGGAAAAACAATTACATCATCTGGCAATGGCATTAGCTTCTCTCTTAAGGATTTAAATAACATAATAGCCAAATCATATTGACTCAAATCAGTCTTTACTGCCAAATCAGGTCTCCCTACTTCTCCTAAGAATATAGTGTCTCCAGAGAATAAGCTATTTTTTGTTAAATATTTATACCTATGTTTTTTACCAGTTCTATCATGCAATAAAAAGCATGTTGACTCTTATGTATGACCTGGTGTATGGAGGGCCTAAACCTTTATTTATCCTAAATTTAGCATTTCTCCATCTTTCAATATTTTATTGATAAATGGAGCTTCAGCATTTGGTCCCATAATAATCTATGCTCCTGTTTAATTTTTGAGACTCACATGACCAGCCACAAAATCAGCATGGAAGTGAGTTAACAGAACATATTTAATAGTTGCTCCTCTCTCTTTTGCAAGGTCGCTATTACAATAATATATAAAAATTACATATATGGTTGAATATCCCTTAAAGGATCTATGATGATTGCCTCTTTATTTGATTCGATATAATAAGCGTACTCTGCTAGACAACCTGTAAAGAGCTATTGACTATAGAATCCTTCTCCAAATGTCTCACTCGACTTTAATTGTACAGACTTGGAGTATTTATAGAGTGATTGGGGAAATAACCTCATTCCTCCACAAACTTGAACAATTTTTATCATATTTTTTATTATTCAGATTTAAGATAATAAAATCCACATATAAACCCAATTAAAATAAGATATTAAGACTTTTAATATATATTTAATTATAAAATTGTCATTTTTAAATAAAATTTAATCAAAATTAAAACCATTTGTAATGTGATAACTCTAAATTATTTCATAAATTAATTAAGAAATATTTTTAACATGACGCATTATACTTCCAATTCTTTTTCTCAAATTAATATTATTTACATCTTGAATAACATCAAGTTCCATCTGGCTAAGAAATAATTATGAAATTTTTAAAATACAAATGATTTATTCATAGCAATAATTTTTCTATATTAAATTTTATAAAATTAACAGTAAATATGAATAGAACACCAAGTTTTCGACAAGCAGCAAATAAAGAGAATTTATTTATTTAAATAGCTAACAAAAAATCATTAAGCAATGGTTAAAAAGTAATAAAAAGTGAGACCTCTAAATATGCTGATGAACATTATGAAGACTTAATTAAAAAAATTTATTAACTAGATCAAGAAAATAATAAACTTAGAGAATTATTGAAAAAATCAAATTATCTATAATTTAAATTTGTGGATGTGTCAAAGAGTGACTTTTATCTCCATTCCTTTACTGATATAAAAAATAGGAGTTTAGATGTAATATTACTTTAATAATTAGTTAAGCTTAGACGAATTAAAAGGGATTAATCAAGGAAGGAACAATGAAATGTTATCATAAAAAAAGTCATCGACTCCTAGACAAAGCTTAACAGCAAAATAAATTTAAATATAAAAACAAAGAAATAATCTAATTAACTCCTATACTTAAGATTTAATTTAAGAGTAAACAACATTTGATTATTTAATACCTGATGAAGTTTAAGAATAAGAGAATTGCTTTTAAGAATTTTATAAAACTCTCCTTATAAATGTAGTTAATAAAGACATGAAAATATTTAATCATATTGATTAAGTGGTTGAGTAAGAATTAAAATAAAATTTTTAAACAAATTGTTAAAACTATGATAAATAAAAGAATCTGTTAAGCAATTTACTTTAATTATTGAGTAACATGTAAAATTATTGTTGTGGAGAGCATCCTGATAATTAATTTATAATGAGAGCTTATAAATCAATGTAAGAAATAATAGGATCAATGTTCAGAATGTTTGAAAAAATGAAGCTTCACATTTTGCCTTTAAATAACATATAATTAAATTTTCAAGAGAGAATCAGTGAAATTGATAAACTTTAAGAATAATCTGAATATGCATAATAATAATTAAAAAAAGCTTCAATTGTAATCGAACATTTAAGTAAAGAGAATCATTAATTAAAAATATAAAATAAAGAATACTAAGACTTTTTTACATAAATAAGTTATAAATTATAGATAAATGAAGATACTTCTTAGTTAAAACAGAGTTTGGATTCTTTAATGAATAAATGTGTAGAAGGGATTATAAAACTACAAACTTATGAATTTCAGAAATGTTAGAAAATAGAAAAAATAAGTCCTGTTCAAAATGATTAAACTGATTTATAATAAAAACTTAAGATAATTTAAGATAAATATGAAAAATTGAAACAGAAGAATAATAAGAATAAGGAAAAATTTAAATTTTGTTTAAACAAAATATACAATTGCTTTGAATAAAATGTTAAGCAAGATTACTTTCAATAATTAACAATAGAAGAATAAGTGCAATTTTTGTGTTAAACAATATGCCAAATAAAAACCTAATGATAATAAGTTATTAAAATTTAACATTATAATATATATATATATATCTTTAAACTAATCAATTCAATTTCTTTCAGTCTACTTAATCAACTGTAGGATTATATTCAAAACCATTCCCTCTATCTATGTTTGGTATTTAAGGTCCTGATCCAGGAAGAATATGTTATTTAAATTGATCGATACACAATTCTTTAAACCTCTTGTCATTGAACAATTAAAGTCTTCCTTTTCAGCCAAAGTATTAATTTCAATAGATGTTTAATTGACTGAGGATAAAATTCTTTTAGCTCTTTCACACTGATTTCTCAACCTTCTTAAAGCTTTTGCATTTAATCTCAGATCAATTCCTTGTTTCTTTTAAAATTCTATACAACTGTATTCTACTAAACTATTCTCAAAGTCTTTTTCACACAAATAAGTATCTCCAGATGTAGCCTTGACTTCAAATACTCCGTCATCAATTTTTAATAGCTGCAGTATGCCAGGAGGTTATTGATTTGGTATCTGTATCTATTTAGATACCAAAAAAGTTATTAAAAAAACATCTAAAACCTTCTGATCTTAATTTCCAGAAAAAAGAGATTACATTATCATTGTTTTAAAGATTTCTCCTTTTTTAATTTGTTTAATAGTTTCTCTATCTAAGATTGAATTAAGTTTTAGAATTGGGAAAATATTATAGTAAAACTACAATAATAAGATTTTATATATTGTTCAACAAAATTTATCATTTAAATAAATCTACTATAAAAGTAATGCTTATGTTGTTAGAAATATCTCAGATTAGTTCATTTATTAACATTTTATTTCAAAATTTATAATGTATATAAAATGCTTAATATAATATTTATATAAAATAGATAGTTACTATGTAAATTGGAAAATTTAAATTAGATCATTTGGTTGAAAAAAATAATGAATGTATAATTTATAGGGGCAGTAATTAAGAGGACAAATTCATCATAATATAATTGAATCGTGTAATTAGTCAAATAATATTTTAGTAACCATTATTGAAGGTTGAATTGTATAACAAACATTTCCAAGAAGAACTTAAAATGTTATTTAAATACTCTGGAAAGCCAACAATAATTCCTATAGATTTTCCATTTGAAATACCTGAATCTGAAACTCTAGATTCTGAGTTAATTGAATTTCCATAAATAATTGAAATACATCAAACAGAAACACATTATTATTTAATCTTAACTAATTGTTTATAGGGTTAAATATTAACTTAAGAAGTTGATCATCCAAAGTATAACAGTACTAATATTATATTATAGAACATTTTTGCAGATTTACACACTTTATGATTATTACTATTTAGAATATTAAGAAGGAAGAATAAAGGATCGAGATTTTGCATTAATGAGAATATTCAGAAGCCAAGATAAATTGACTTTGATAGATTTTGGTTTTGCAGGTTTGTAAAAATAATTGGCAAAAAAATCTTGGTAAGTGAAGTTAGGTGAACTTTTTAACAGTTTGACTTAATACAAAGCAAAATTAAAAGGAAAAAATTTAATTAATACTTTAATGGCAGGAAAGATTAAATGGGAAGAAATCAGAGATTTTATCAGCATCTCCTTTGGCTTGAATGAAATAGATTAGTCTCTATAAGAAAATCATAGTGATAGAAACAGTAAAATAACTAGATAAAATTCAATTCATACAAAATAATAAACTTAAACTTTGAGTATGATCCCATAAGAAATTATTACTTTGAATTAAAATTCATCTAGAAAAGCCTCTCCTTATAATCATAGTCAAAAATAACAATCAAGAAATTCCACAATGATGTAAACCAGAATTATTTCTTATGGCAATTAATAAAAAGAGCACTTCTAAAAAATAAGATAATCATTGAGTCCTGGATTTAGTACAACAAATAGATATCCTTGTAGATTATTTTAAATTGAATAAACAACATAATAATCAAGTCCATAAGCAAGATCTGTTTCAAGAAAAGCATAACATTTGAGCAACAATTAAAAACAACCTATAACTAAACCTTTAGAAAACTAATTTGAATATAGAAACAGATCAACTCCCAGAGAAGAAATTCAATACGAATAAAATTAAATATAATAACTAATTGGAGATCAATATTAACCAATTCAGGAATAATAGAAATAAATTTAAAGAAAATTAATATCAATAACAACAAATTAATCCTAATATGAAGCATCCTCATATGCACCAACTCTGATTTAAAGAGGACAATCTTTAAATGAAAAATAAGATGGATAATTCTAGTAAAACAATCAAGAACTTAGACCTAAATCAAGTCGAACTCAAGACTAAAAATAAGAACTCAAAACACTTCTTAGAACCTCCACTAGAGAACTCCAACAACCTGGTTAAATACATAAGAAAACGACTTAAGAATATCCTGCCAACCGAACCATAAATTATTCAGATACATAATCATTATTTGATAACTTAGAAATTAAATAAGTTAGAAAGCCACAATCAAGGAGAAATTCTGTAAGAAAAAGTAGCACTAATAGTATAGAAAATATAGAATTATCAAATAGTAGCACAACAAATCAATAGAGATTAATAATTAATAATAATTAATAGAATAATCGATAGTTGTTTAAAACACCAAGAGATTAAAGGTAAATGCAGTATTCTTTTCAAAACTCTCCTATAGAGAACCCACATATAAAAAAACAAAATCCAATAATGGCATAATAATATTAAATTGAAGTTTAGAATTATTAATAAAAACCTAAAAAAAATAGTACAGAGGAAGATAACGATGAAGTATGTAATTATCAGCCTTCTTTTGAATAACGTTAGAATAAATCTAAAAATTAAGAAAATGTTGTATTAATTAAGAACAATAACTAAAATGAATTTGAAATTGAAAAATATATTGATAATGTTGAATAAATCTAGTAAAATAAATAATATCAATTCAAAATTACAGAAAAAAATCAAATTCCTTCATTTTGTTAGGAAAATTAGTCAATAAATAATCAAGCAATTATCTCTTAATAATAGAGAACATAAAATGAATAGTAAATCATTAAATCTCCAAATTAAGATTAACGTATTGCAGTTGAATCTGTTGATGAATATTATAAATAACCTAAAATAAAGAAATAAAACTCATTCAAATTACCTCCTACTTCAAAAACTGATAATACAACAAAGGAGTAATTTAAAATTGAAGTATAACAAAATAATTACTTATAAGATAACTTATAACAATAATAAAAGGATAAAAATACAAAGTAAAATGAAAATGAATAAAAATTATAAAAAATTGAAGATACTCCAAAATCAAACAAAAGAATAAATTTAAATGATATTTAAGTAGCTCAATTGAACATTTAAGAAATTAAAGTAAAATTAGATGAAAATGAAACCCGAAGAATAGGTTAAATATATGAAAATTAATTAAAGTAATAATTTTAATATAAATAAGAAAGTATGATATAATAGGTAAAATGGTTGGAGGGAATGTAAAATATTTTTAAGCTTTAAAAAATTTTTGGATCGTTCCTTTATTTCTTTGTTTTAAAAGAATGGTGAGTTTTAGGAAATTGTATGAGGAAGGATTGAAAGAGAAAGTCAATTTTTTTGATTTAGAAATGGATAAAGTAAATTAGGTAGAGAAAATAAAGAATTTAGAAACAAAGTTAACAAATGATAACAAGATAGTTTTATAAGAATTGGAATCTTTATACACACAGTGTTAAAAAACAGCTTAAAAATTTGATCCTAAAGTATATTATAGATTTTAAATTTATCATAGGAATTAGCAAAAATATAAAAATTTTTAAATATGGACTTGCAATAGGATATTAAAGACATTTATTTTGTTTATTTGTATACTTAGATTTTTAGGACTTTATAAAATTTAAGAATTAAATGTGAATCGGATAAGTAAAAAACAAAAGAAAATTTAATATTGTAAGCCAGTTGTCTAGCTTCACTTATAATAAGTGAAATGCCTTTTAGCAGTGATAAGAAGTTCTTTGATTTAGAAGAATTTGATAAAGTTACTGAGAACTCTTAATATAATTAATAATTGTTAGAACAATATATAAAAACAAAGGATGAAGTCATTGGACATCTCAAAAAAAGATTGATAACCAAAGGAATAAAGATTTGAAATGATTATTATATATTTTCCTAGAAATTTTATAATAATTTTAAGAGTTTCAAATGACAAAATAATGAATAAAATATATTAAATTAAATCTAATGTTTAACTTACTCTTAAGTTTCCATTTAATAGAATAAAAACATTAATTTTTTTCAATAAATAAAGAATTTCTTTTTCATTATTTTAATATAAGATTTTAGATAGTGATTAATTACTAAATTTATATTATTAAGAGAGTTATGCTAATTTTGTTTTAAGATTAAATATTATTTTGAATATATTAATATGATAAATGATTCTGAAAGTGTAAATGAGATAATAGAAAAAATAAACAAAGGATCATCTGTGCCTCTTTCAAAGTAATAACCAAATTTTCGGAAAAAAAAAGTGGCAACAAAATACTAATTTTCATCAATAGCAAAATTTGCAATAGTCATGTAACAGATATTTTTATTGTTTGGGTCATTATATTTGGCATCTTAGAAGGTAATCTATAGAATTCCTATGGAATGTTATCTGATTTATAATCATTCCTTATGTAAGGTCATATTGACTGGCATGTATGTGATTGTGTTTTTAAGAATAATTAGAAGCATAATTAAACTTTATAGGAAGAAGGAAAAGTAAAGTAAGTATTTCTTTCATAGTTACTTATTTAATTGTGATATTAATCATTAGACTTTTAGGTATTATTTGGGAATAAAAACATACATAATTTTATTGTTTGTGATGTAATTTATTATAGAGAATTATTTGGTCATAACAGTTACATAAATTTGGAGTAATTAAATTAGTGAAAATTCTGGTACATATTTTATGATATCAATATTGATGTAAATATTAATTTGTGATATTACTTATGAATATTTTGTGATATATTCAGGGAAATATGGTGTGGCTGATTGCAAACGAAGTGCTATTGTTATTAGTAAATAAAGTGTGTTTAATGCAATTTGTAAATTAAAGTTATTGAGTTATGGGTATAAGTTTTATAAGCAAACAAAAGAGAATTATTAAATTTATACTAGGAAGAAGGGGATTCCATTATTATGATATTTAAAAGTTAAGATATAAAAAATTTAGTCATGCATTAGAAAATATGAATGGATGTACTATGATTTTTTATGTTAATAAATATATTTTTTTATATAAATATTTTACAAATATTTTTAATATGATGAATATTTCAAGTAAGCAAGACATCCCTTCATTTGTTAAAGAGTAATTAAGAAAATAAACAATAAGTCCAGAACCATAAAAGCACAGATAATTAAATTTTCATCGAAGATTAACAAGTTCTTAATTGGATGGAGGAATTTGTAACAATAATATTACTCAGAAGAAATCAAATAAGTAATTGTCAAGTACAAATTTAAATATTATAACATTAGTGCATGGATTATAACAATTATTAAAGACTAGTCCTTATAATAAAATAATACAACAGAAATCATAATCACAAATGTTGATTCAAGAAAGCTTTTCTCAACAATATCTCAAAGACACAAGTGCTGCTTATACTCCAAATCAATAAGGATCTCTCTAATAAAACTTCTTTCATAAAGTTGGACTCTCGTAAAATTCAACGATGTCAAGTAGTGTAAAACCTCGAATGAGAAGTGCAAATAAGGAAATCTTAAGAAGAAAAATAGTAGCTGAAACAACGTAATTGCTTTCTAATAGGGACAAAGACAAATAAATAATATCTTAGTTGTAACAAATTATTATTCGCACTAATTCTCTGCTATTGCACTATTAAAATGAAATTCAAAAGCATATTTCAGAAAAGGAAGAATTAATTAAGTAGATTAAATAATTATAATCTTCATGATATTTGTTTTAATCAGCTCTTTTTTGTCTATATATAAATAATTTAACGTAATATTTTTTAAAATTAATTTTCTTATATGGCTCAACTTGACATAAACAAAAAAAAAACAAATGAATTTACATATACAGAAATATTGGAAGAAGTTAATATTCATCATTTATATTAGAATAATATGTTGAAACGCAAACTTTAGGATTTAATAAAGCAAATCAAACAATTTGAATAGGAAAGTAAAGGACTGTAATATGAAAATGAAATCTTACAAAAATGTTTAGCTCAATAAAAGAGTAATACTTAATAAGAAATAAAAAATAAATAAGTAGAGGATCAAATTGCTCAATTATAAGCAATTCATCAAAGAGAAAAAGAATATTGGATAAGAGATCAATAAGAATAAGTGAATCGAATCAAATAAGTATAGGAGTAAACCAAGAGAATATTGTAAGATAAGATTGATCATCTTGAAAAAGAAAATGAATTTTTATAGATGGAGCTTGAAAACAATAAAACGATAATTGAAAATTATGAATTTTAAATTGATTAAAGTAATATTTTATTACAAAAAATATAGTTTAATAAAATCATAAGGCTGAATCAAGTAATTTATAGAGGGAATTGAAATAAAAATAATATAGTATAGATGAATTAAAATTTTAAATTCAGGAATAAGGAATGATATCTTAAAGAAGTAATAATAATTAGGAATTATTAAATAAATTAAAAGAAGCTATGTATATATAATTAAATTACAATTTTAGAGATGAATTGAATAAATGTAAAAAAATCATATCTAATCAACAATATGAAATTTAATTACAATGTAGGTTATTTGATGAATTAAGGTAAGATTATTAAAAGAAATTATGTAAAGAAAGATCTAAATCTTAAATGAGTTTCAAAGCAGCTTAAGAGGTTAAAAATGAATATGAAAAAAAATATTGCAATTTAATGGAATAAATTATAAAGAATCAAACATCAAGAAGTTGTAATGCTTCTTTTAAATTATTGCCAAGCTCAATGGATTAGACTATGAATAATGATTTTTCCAGAATTTCTAATAATTAATCTAATAATATGTATGTTTGATAGTAATAATTAATTTTAGTGGAGGATTAAGTGCTATCAATAAAGCTTTAAGTGATTCTATTGATGATTATGAAAAGAGTATATTGAATAATATATCTGGGAATGTGACAAAAAGGAAGCCCAGTAAATCTGAATGGGAAAAGAAGTAGAAAGGATAATAAAATATTATGATAAGTGTTACTCCAGAAAATCAGATGCGTCCTTAATCTCAATAATAGGAAATATGTATAATGTGTTGATTTTATATTTAGTTTCACCTAAAATTTCATAAAAGAGAGCCTAGTCTATTCATTCAAGTAAAGGAATAAAATAATATACATTCAATTTATGTGAATACAATGAATCTCGTAATTCAAATGATTCTGATTAATTTTATAGTTAATGTACTTAGTAGACAAGATAAAGTAAGCTTACATTAAAACCATAAAAATGTAATAATGATGTAAAAAGAAATTCAAAACATTAAAAATCACTGTCTACATATAGAGGTGTTAAAGATAAAGAAAATCTTTAATTTACTATTCCAGAAGAGAATTAAAAAATTAATAGTATAAATACAAGCAAATAATTATAAATTTTGGAAGATAAAAATGAGAGATTGGATACTAATACAAAATTTAACTCTTTATTAAAAGTAATTTGATTATGCTAATACATTTATTTTTACAACTTTATTTATATTATAATTATTTTTAATGTCTAAGTAAAACTCTTTCTTAGCAAATCCTTTGAATGATAGTTCAAATGATGTTATTGCAAAAGGCTATATAAGTGATAATTAGCCCAATTAAGAATAAGATGAAGAAGATTGTCCAAAAAATCCATTAGAATCAGAAAATGAAGGAAATGAATCAGCAGTCTTATAACATTTAATAGATAATGATAGTATGTGATAAAATATATTTTAGAAGAAGATAACTATTCTAAAAGTGATGGTCTTTCTAATCCAATGATGGAAATGGATCCTTTCTCAATAGAAAATGTTACCAACTAAAATTTTGCATCAATTGGATAGCAATATCATATTTGTTAAACAATTTTGGATTGTAATAAGACAATTGAATTGTAATAGGATGATAATCCTTTATATTCTTGTGATGAATTGTTAAATACAAGATAAAACAATAAGGAGAAATCAAAAGATATAATAAAGAAATATGAAAGTTAGCTGCAATAACTTTAAAAAGAGAACTAGCTATTGAAAAGTAAAATTATCTTTATAATTGACTAAAAGATTAGTTAATAGAAGGGGAGATGAATTTAACAGAAAAAACAAAATTAAAAGATAATGTAATTGCTGGTTTGCATGAATAAAATAAGAAACTAATAGATGAGAATGTTTAATTGAAAGGAGACATGTAGAATTACAAAAATGAAATTTAGTCTTTAAAATAAAAAATTAATCAACTTTAAGCAGAAAAACTTAAATTTCATAGATCTAAAACAGGAGCTGAAACTACAAGAGGATATGAAGCTTAAGTATTAATTAAACAACATTAAGGATTTGCAATAAGCTACTAGCTTAAATGATTAAGCAATTGCAACTTTGAGTGCTAATCTTTTAGAAATAAGAAAAATTCCAACATTAAGTATTGATATACCTTGTCCATTTTCTGCAAAATCTAAATTAGAAAAAAGAAATCAGTTAACTATTTAAAATGGGAAATCTAATAATAATCATTTAATAAGTATATGAGTATTTTTAAATTCTTAGCTGAAGAATGCAATGAATAAAGACATCGGAAGATACCCAAAAACTAAAGATCCTTATAAGATTTAATTCACAAAGCATAAATAGGAATTGCATTGTTTAAATCAAACAGTATAATTGTAAAATAGAACAATAGCTGCCTCCTTGTAAAAGGTTTAAGGTGTAGGATAACTATTTTTTGAAAGTAAATAAATAAAAAACAATCAGTAATTGACTTAGCTAGTCCCTAAACAATGATCTCCCAAGTTATATTGAATTATTAAGAATAATGTTATTAATTTATAAATATAATCAAATTATACTAATCCATTCATGTGGTTTTCCACCAGATTATATTTCACTTAATTGTTAATATAATTGATGAGTAAGTTCCCCAGAATTCAGATTAGGATTATATTTAATTTCATAATTTTTATCATTGAAACCTATAGCTTCAATAGGTTAAACCATAACTCCTGTTCCACATGCAAACATTTCAATCATCTAAAATAATGTTATAATTTACTCTGCCTTCTGCTATGGCTTCTACAACTTCTTAGATGTAGACTTTTCTCTCTGTAACTTTAAACTTATTAATTTATTTTGCCAAATTCTAAAACTAGAATAATAATAAATACTAGAATAGAGTCTCTCACAATTCCTGGAAGTACAGTTCCATCTAACATTGGAGTGATCAATTCATTTTCACCTTATTTATTTTTCCAATAAAAAAATAAATTACAAACACCCATCTCTTAAACCAAACCATCTGGGAGTAACCATAAATTTTAATGAAATCCAATCTTTTAGACCTCTTTTAATGGTAATACAGTTGGAGCATAATTTCCAGCAACTTTATATTCTCCAACTCCTCCTGGATAAGAGCGTATCTTACATAAAATATCATATCATACAGTAACAGTATTACAGAAGACACGAACAGGTTTCAATCCAGATGGAAAATATGGTCCAACTGGGCAAAGTACCACAAATAGTTTAGCTCTACTTGATGCTCTCACTCCTAAAGCCTCTTCTGTAGCTATCAGAGTTGGTCTAATATAACAACTAAATCCAGGATGATCTGGAATCCAATCTTAATCTACTTTAATCAATGATTCTATGCATTTCTTTAGTTCATCTCCATCAAAATCTGGTAGAGATAATCTCTTTGCTGAATGCTTCATTCTCAACATATTACAATCTAATCGAAACACTCTTATAGTATTATTGGGACCTTTGTAAGCCTTTTAATGAATGTTTTATATAATAATTACTTTAGCGCCTTCAAAACATTCAATTGCATAATGCAAGCAAGATGAGAATGGATGAAGTTCAATATTTTTGAATGGAACTATCATTGGTCTTGACCAACTAAATATCAGTTTTTACTTTACCCCATTTTATCAGACCAATCAATTTCTAATAGATGGTCTGTATGGAAGGCACCGAATGTCATAATTTTTGGATCACATGGAGGCTTTGTAATGTAGTGTTGAGTATGCATGATTTTTAAATCTCTAGCCTGATTTTGTAGTTATAATCAGAAATACCTAAAAGGATGCGTGAGGAGAACTCAAATCCATGTTGGCATAATAAGAAAACCTATAGAAATTCTATGATGATTGTAACGTGATACTTTGAATATGGATCTCATTGACAGATTATTTAATTGATGTTTATAAATTATGTATCTAATAGTTTATAATTAATATATTATATTCAATTTGATAATTCGAATCGTCTAAACTTAGATTTATAAAATAATATAAAGTATAGTTAAAATGGAGTAAGTATTAATAAAGATAACCAAATTCCATATTCTAAGATTGTTGGCAATACTAGTATGTAATTTAAAGCAAAACCCAAGACCTAAGTCTATTAGTTAATTATACGTTAGCTATTCCCAAAACCCAAGTGCTTACTATCAAAGATTTGAGTGGATATAATTTCTCAACAAATGCTTCTATGGCTATTGGATATATAACATTCAATCCTATTCCATTAAAGATATTCAATATAATCAATAGCCAAAAAGGTAAGTATGAAATAAGAAAAGCCTATATTAATAAAGCCAAGAAACCCATTAAAGTAGTGTACCTTATTATACTATCATAATCTGGTTATTTCCCTTATCTTGCTTGTTAATCTAATTTAAATGAGATCCATATTCCAGCAATAATCCCAGACCCTGTAAAAAAGATTCCTGTAATTCCTATCTCCAATTAAGTATACCCAAAAGGATATAATTATAGAGAAATAACAGAGATATAAACCCAAGAAATTCCTATAAACATTGCAAATGCTAAAAGATCCAATGAGAATTCTTCTATTCTAAAAATATCAAAGAATTATTAGAAAAATTTTACATTCTCCTATAATTTATTAAATTAAATTTTTACTTCTCCATTTCTAGTTCTTTGACTAGTTTTTCTAATAAAAAGAAAACAAAATGGAACACAAATTGTATTTAAAATTGCAATGATAAAGTTCATTTCTTCAATTTTGATATTAATAATTTCTTGATCAATTAGATCCCAAAACTAAAATGATGAATATGTGTAAGAAGCCATAATGCCAGCTAATGTAGCATAGCTTCCAATACATGTAGCCAATGTACGATCATAAGCAGTAAACCAAACCTCTGATAAATCTACAACAACCTTAAGGTTGAATAATTACAAACAGGAACCGCTAAAAATAAAGCCTCGCTTACTCCAACTAAGAAATATCCAACTAAACACATGAAAAAGCTTTGTTTCCCTATCCATATTATCCAAGCTCCTGCAGCTGTCAATATCGAAGCTACTTATAAACATAAATCAAGTCTTTTCTCTAATAGAGGAATACAAGGAGGTCCAAATACAAAAAAAGTTATATAATATATATTTCCTATCCAATATAAATCGTTAGCTTCAACATCATAATAAATAGCTGCATTTAACCAAACAGGTGAATAACTTACAAAACCAAGCACATTAGCAAATCTATGAGGAAAAATCAAAAAGCTTACGCTAAGAAACTATAAGCAAATACAACGAACCATTTCATCTTTTTTGATTCTTTGGATGAAACTTATTCGTTATAAAATATTTCAACTTGATTGCTTTTAGACATGTTATTCTCAAATAAAATAGATTAATCTGAATTTTAATATATGATTTTAGTTATTTTTATAAAATTAAAATACTAGTCATTATTTTTCAATTAGATAACTCAAATCTACGATATCTTGATTTATAAAAGAGAATAAAATATAATTAAAATGGAGTTAGAATTGCTAAAGTCAACCAAAGACTATATTCCATAATTAATGGTAAGATTAAAAGATAATTAAGAGCAAATCCGAGTAACTAATATAGAAAAATATAATACATTTGCTAATCCAAATACCCATGTTGCTATAATCAAAGATTTTATTGGATATAATTTTTCAACAAATGCTTCAATAGCTACTGGATAAATCACATTTAAACCAATACCATTGAAAATATTTAATAAAATTAATGGCCAAATAGATAGATATTATATTGTAAAAGCCTCAAGAAGAAGTGCAAAAAATCCAATCAAAGTAGTGATTTTAATGAAAATATCATAATTTGGTTATTTACCTTATTTAGCCTATTAATCTAATTTAAAAGAACACCAAATTCCTGCCAAAATCCCTGAACCAGTGAAAAAGATGCCAGTTATTCCAACCTCTAATTATGTAAATCCAAAAATGTATAATTATAAAGAAATTACTGAAATATAAACCCATGAAATTCCAATAAAAATTGAAAAGGCTAAAAGATCTAAAAAAAATTCTTCTTTTTAAAATATGTTGAAAAATTAACTAAAGAATTTAAGATTTTCCTTAATACATTTATAAAATAGAATACATCTGATAATTTTCCTAATTAATTCTTATATTTGATTAAAATGAAACAAATTGGAATTGAAAGTGAATTCAGAATAGCTATGATTAGATTTAAATTATTTATTTTATCTTCTACTATATATTGTTCTTCAATTCCAAAAAAATAAAAGGATGAGTAGGTATATGAAATCATGATACCTGCCAAAGTAGCATAACTACCAAAGCAAGTAGCCAGTGTTCTATCATATGCAGTAAACCAGACTTCTGATAAATCTTTTTTTAAATAAATTATAAAAACATACAAACTGGTACACCTAAATAGAAAGCTTCGCTGATTCCAACAAAAAAGTAGCCAATTAAACAGACAACATAATTAGATTAAGCTACCCAAACAATCCAAGTTCCTAGAGTTGTTAGAATTGAGGCTAATTTCAAACAAAGGTCTAATCTCTTTTCTAAAAATGGTATAAAGAGTGGACCAAATACAAAGAATGTAATATAGTACATATTTCCAATCCAAAAAAGATCATTAAGTGATATTGAATAGTAGAGTGCGGCATTATTAGAAATGGGGGAATAGCTTACAAAACCAAGAACATTAGAAAATCTAAAATTATTATAAAATATTACGCTAGATAACAAAATGCAAAGAGGACCCCCCATTTTGCTTTATTTTCATATTGTGGTTATATATTATCTTGAAATTAAATTGCTGGTGTTTTTGACATATAATTTAAATAAACAAAAAAAAAGATTTCTATACAAGAGTATATATTTATATATAAGTTATTCTTAAAATTTTAAATTATATTTATGGGTTCTTATAAATCAAAAAATCATAAAGTGGACATTAATACACTCCCAGTTGTAGATCCAGAACCTGATTATGTGATAAAAACAAGACAACCTATGCCATCTAGTTGGTAATTGAATATTTTAAGAGGAAAAAGAGAGGATGAATTAAGAGGATTGTCATATGCATATGCTAGGTAGAATGAGTGGCTAATTTAGACGAAAATGTCATAAAGCTGTGAATGATTTGCTTCAATGTGAAAAGGATTACGGTTCTTTTTGGGCTGCATTTGATTGTTAAGCAGAGAATCATGATATGAAAGAATGTTTAACTCATGAATATGATGTTGAAATGGATAAATTAAGAAGAAATATGAAGATGAATACAGAATGGTGGTGGAAAGATCTTTATGATGAGAATGGAGAAGTTGGTGATTAAGCTAAGTGGAAAGATGAATATTGGTTATTACCAATATTAAGAAGCTACAAGGATTTATTCTTTTCAATGATATCACAGAATAATTGACATAATAAATATATATATATATATGATCATTTTCAAAATTTCCAATCAAGTTGATTTTTATGAAATTTCTGCACAGATTGCTAGAATCAATAAGCTTGCCACATGTTCACTTGTCTAAATGATTATATATTCTTTTTTTTTCATTTCCCATGCAAGTGCTGATAAACCATTTGGTAAAATAATGCCTCCTACAATAATGAGTATTAATTAGAAAGTTGAACTGTAATCCTAAAATTAAAATATCTCATTCATTTATTTACTTTTAAGTTAAGATAAAGGTAAAATAGGATAAAACAATAGCTTTTAACAAAACGCGCCAAAATTTCAATTATCTAGCCATTTGAATTATCATTCTAATATGGTTATTTTATTTAAGCCCCTGCTTTCCATTACAATCCAAAACAACTATCAGAATACCAAAAGTGTCCTCATTTCTTTAACAAATTAAATACCAAAGACTGATGTGAGAAATGTTCCGACTGCAGCTGGTAAAATTTATTAATACATTAATTAATAATCATTCATCTAAACTAAATTCCATAAGTTCATCCAATTTCAAATAATTTGTATTATACTCTCTTAAATCTGTATAATTTATGGCTTCCTTCAAATAATCAATAAGAGCTTTTAACTCTTAATCATTTTGATCATTATGCCATTCCAATATAGGAATTCCATTTTCAATCTAAAATCCAAAAGAATGAGCTAAATTATCAATTATCAACATATCTTTCAATTATTTATTACCAATTAATCTCAAATCCTTAATAAAGAATCCATTCTTAGTTTCCATACAATTATTTCTTGATAAGACACCAGAAATATATTGTTTCTTTGGATCCAAATAACTGATTATAGCCTATGCATATGCTTATGAGGATGCAGTATAAATATAAATTGTATAGAATTAAGATAATGAAGATAGGAATAATGAAGTATATGGACGTATATTAATTCCAATCTAATTTATTTGAATAATTTTACTTTTGCTTCTTCTCCAAATTCTCCTACTGCTGTAACATATACTTAAGGATTTTCTCTAGGTGTGCATGAATGTATTAAAGTTTCATCTAAATCAAGAATTAAAGTTTTCTCTTTTTTTGGAGTGATATCATTTAAATATACTTTTTTAGACTCTATAAATTTATCAGATGGACCTTTTAAACACTTTCTAGCATAGATTAATCCTCTCTATGTAAGTAGTAAATGTTTTTTAAATGCCTATTCATTTATGTATTGTCCAAATATTAAATGACGAAAAGGATGTTAATCTATTTTATTATTTTAATTCAGTTATGGATTCTTTCTATTTTATTCTTAGTCAGAATTTGTGTTTAAATTTTGCATTGATGAAGTTTATCTACTCATTACAAACATTATTACTTTGCTTTTGATAACTTTGGATTGGTTTGAGCTTTTAAAGATAGTTTTTATTATATTCGTTAAGCTTACTCTTCTATATTGTAATTTGCTTCTTAATTATTTTATTCAACTGGCTCACGATTATTTTCTGGATCACTGAAATCTGGTTCATTTTCTACATCTCCATCTATTCTCTTTGTATTTACTAAATTACTAAATCTAGACATCTTTGCTGCTTATGTCAAAATTAAAATAAGTACTTGTATGTTATTACTAAGTATTTATTTGGCTCTTAGGTGTACCTCCTTCAGAATCATCCGTTTAGAATCCATTTTACTTTGATATTGGTTTATCTTTCCCTTTATTGTCTGGTGTAGGTGTATTGTCTTAAGAGTTAGATGATTCTCCTTCTTCCTCACTATAAAATTAAAGCTTTTATTCTTGTGTTATCATCTGCTTTAAGTGACCAACATGAGATTTTGCCTTAAAAGTAATTAACTTGTCCATTTTATTATTAATATTGACTATATTTCTTGATTTATCAATTATTAATCAAAAATCGGCCCAGTTTAAACTGTTCCCCTAATATTAAATACTAAATAATACTAATGTTATTCTGTTAAATTTTTAGTTGTTCTTACATTACCAAATGAAATTTAAATAAATATACAAAATTAAAGCCAAGTTATGAAATGTTGAATCATTTTTTATTGTATGAATTGTTATATTTCAATTTATAATAATTATTATAAATAAACAAATAATATTCAGTCAATTCTTGATTTATGTATTGTTTAAATTAAACCTCATTTCAATATATATTATTGTAATTTAGTTATTCATTAATCCACCTATTTGCATTAAACTATTGAGTTCTTAATCAAAAACAAATTTATATTTTTAAAGAGTTCTAAGACTAAAATTATGTTAGTTTTAATAATACTTTGTGCTTTAGAAATTAATATATAAGAAAACATCTTTAAATTTTATTATTTTTCATTATAAAGGATGTATAAAAGATGAGTAATATAAGTATGAAGTTTTTTGGAAATGGAAAGAAAGAATTTTGAGACTAAAAAATTATGTTTGAGTTTTATTAGTGCTGGAAATTTTGGGAAATTTAAACTGGATTTGAAGGAACAATATTATAAAATGATTTTAATATCTAATTACAAAGTATGAATTTGAATCAATATTGCATCATTAGTTTGTGAATTAATGATTAATAACTTCTATTTATGATCTATAGTGCGTATTAAATTAATAAATTTATGTATTATTTAACATAAATTTCTTCGTCTTATTGAAATAATAATTAAATAAATAAGATGTCTGAATCCATTTATAAAGTTAGGACTTAAAAATACCTCAAACCAATAATTGAAACTCAAATAATTGGACTTTCCAGAGTCATTCTTGGTTTACCAATCGATCATGTTTTTGATAGATTCAAAACTTTAATATAGGCTGAAAATACACAATCATCAATTCAATAACTCTTCAAAGAAACTTATAGACGAAATGGAATGTTAAAAGGTGTATTTGCTGGATTTTCATCTTAAATCAGCATTCAATTGTTTAAACAATATTATAGGTAAAATCTTTTAATTTATATCTAGATGGCCTATGATGATCTTAATTCCAAAATATTACAAAGAACTCTTACCCTCATCTTGGATTCAGAACCATCCAGCATTACACAAAGGATTGGCTGGTGTTACTATTGCTATGTTTGAATCCCTTGTGACTTGTCCTATGGAACGAATTAAGTGTCAATTAATGACCCAATATGAATCTAAATCAAGTATCTAACTTTCATTTATCTTTTCTAGTTATTAAACAATTGTGGTAAAATGAACATTAAATTTCTCATTTTGTCAAAAATATTTATACTGGAATGGAAGCCATGATATTAAAATAAGTAGTTTCTTGGACTAATTATTTATATTGGGATCACAAAATTAGATATCTATTTAAGGATAGTCCAAGTCAAGCACTTACTTTATAATAAATTGCTATGTGTAGTTTATTGACTGCTATTCCAAACATTTTATTTGTTTAACCATTTGATGTAATAAAAACTGCTTATCAAATGGAAAACAATGCAAATTATAAGTCATTGACTATTCCTTAAGCCTTTGTTAAAGTGTACTAGGATAAAGGATTTAAGGGATACTATGCTGGGTGGTAATTAAGACTTTCACAATTTATTGTGTAAGCAGCCTTATCTACTCCAGTAATGGATTATTTGGAAAGATTACATGGTCTTCCAAATGAGATTTGAAATTAATAGAAAAAATACTATCAACTAATGACAATAATTATTATCATTATAATTAATCACTATTTAATCGATTTTCTTGTCTCAACTATTGATCCTGTCAATTATCTTGATATATTTGGTCTTTACTGTCTGGAAATGGATTATTATTCTTGTACAACTTAAATTTATTATTTGCTATGACTAGATTATTATGAATCAATTGACTCAGTTATTTAATGATTAAATCGTTACTATTTATATTCATTCTATGATTGATGTTAATATTCCATTTGAGGATAGATGTTTTAAGGTTCAGGTGATCTTGGAATTTATGATTATTAGGGATAAAAATTATCATTACTTACTGGTTATTTATTATCAATTTAACCAGTTAATTATTTTGTAAGTTATTAATCTCTTAATATTTATGATTATCTTGGTTATTAATAATTACTTTATTATTAATAGCTTTATTACTATTATTCATATTATTTTATAGACTATTGAGAATACTATTATTGATAGTTATAAGTCTAATTATAGGGTTTAGCTTATTCTGTATTAATGGATTCAAATAATTATTAATGAGAAAATGAGGCAGTGTTATTATTAATAGGTCTTTATGTATACACTTTTTAATTTGAATTTACCAACTCAATGGGTTCAAGAACACTTTAATTAGGTTTTTCATCAATCTCTTATTAATTGTATTCATATTCTTCTTAATTTTAATGATTTTGAAAGGAATTAACTTCCTATTTCAAATACTAAGGAGCATTATTATTATTATAATTATAGGTAGATTATTTATTGGATTGAATTTCTTACTTATAATCACTTAATTACAATTACAGTTCCTTTTATGTTATCGGAGTAAGATTATTATATACTTAATAACTGTTAGTGGGTTCCCATTATGTTGATTTAATTCTCTTTCCTGGTGTTCTTTGATACCTGACTTATGCATCTTGACTTCTTTATAAGGCTACCTTAGCTCTTTATTCTAGAATTTCCATTTATTCATAAATATCAGTAGTGTCTACTAAATTACTTTTTGCTATTTAAGTTTCTTCAATTCTATTGTATTGTTTATTTGGTTGTTTAAATTCTATGGAGTAATTAGGGAGATATTCCTTGATTGTGGATTACTAAAATATATATATTGGTATTATTTACTCTAAAATAATCTTCCAATTGAAATCTGAATCCTATCAATAAATCATTAGCTGAAAAAGAATTTGGTCTATTTTCAGGTGCTAATTGTAATAGTTAACATACTATAGAACACAATTATTCACTATACAATGTTTTCATCTCTCTTATATAGGTATCTAATTTATCAGTGATGATGAGATAGTTAGAATTATCATAAATATCATAAATACTATTGAGAGTAGCCATTTATAATGCAGTCAATCCAATACTAAATACATCAGATTTATCTAAATCATAAGTTGGTCTAAGCACTCTTTATTTTAAGAATATTAATTATTCAGGACTTAAATTATACTAAGCATGTTATTTGGCTACACATCTTCTAAATGCATTCATATCAGTCAAATCTTAGATATCTGTCAATTTGTAAACAGGAAGAGGTTCATTTTATCGATGAGGACTCTTTTTAGGAAATGAAGTGACACTTATAGTAAGTGGACGAATGTCTCCATGTGATTTTTATTACTTAGTTAATTTTTATAATGCCATTAACTAAGGATTTATATAAAAAAAGATAATACAGTGCAATGAATCATAGCAGCTATTTCTATTTCTTCAAAATGTTATTTGGTGGCATTCTATTCAGTAATTACACTTTCCAAATATTCATCAAAATATTCATATACACTATGTGCTTAAGTCATCTAGGTACATAATTCCTTTTCTGTGACATGTTACAAATCAATCATTTAGATTAAGAATACATTCTTTTCTTTCTAAGTCATGTTCATTTCTGCTGATTGTTTAAATTAAAGCCATTATTCTTCATCTTATAATATGTGATCTTTAACAGCAACAGCATGTCCATCTTTTAATTTATACACTTTAATTTCTCCATATCTGACATCATTGACTTATCTCCAAAATTATAATTCATTAATTTTAGGTACTTACATTCTAGATTGTTGTAAATTTTGAGATGAAGATTACCCCATTCTGTTAAAATTTTATTTAATAATAAATTAACTAGAAAAAATAATTATATAAAAGATTATAATACAGTTTATCTATTCATAAGTAGAATCAATCATTATAATGGTCTGAGTTCTAAGAATTTAATTTAGATTCCTGGAATATTCATTATCTTTTCAGCCTATATAATCCAATCATATATAGGATTTTTATTGAAAGTACTTCTCTTCACAACAAATTGTTTTCCTATTTGATTTACTTTACCTTCATCTAATTCTTCAAATGGCATCTTATATTAAGATAGATCCATAATCATCATAACTGTAAATGATAATCTATATAAAATATAATAATACTTATTATTATCTTCCTTAACACCTAAAGCAAGAGAATCATTTTAAAATTTACTTAATTTTGTATTAGGATCTTTTTACATAAAATTTAAGTAATCATTAATCTTAGCTTGAATAGTAGTTTAAAATTATATTGGAACTTAAATTTTGACAAATCTATGATGCATTTTAACTTCAGTAATAACTATTTCTAAATCTTAAAGACCTTAATCAAGAGGTTAAATAAAATTTTCAATTTTAACTTCTTCATTTAAAGGAGAAGGTGGAGAATAATCATCAATTCTAGGTTAATTATAATCAATTAATGCCCAAGAATGATTGCCACCTGCAAATAATTATTTAATTCTTCTTTATTCTAAAAAGTTAATTCGTGTATATTAAGTTCTACTTTCATAATCACTAATTCCAAGTTGTCCTGCCTAATTGTGTCCACAAGTATACACATCAGAATTACTTGTCAATACAATTGAATGATTCCATCCAGCTGCAATTTATACAATTGTTTTTCCAGATAATCCTATAACTAATTAGAATTTATTTTAATTCTCAGTTGCTTTTATTCCTAATTATCCATGTTATGCATATCCACAAGCATAAACTATTCCTTTATTTGATAACAATAAACTATGATGTCCACCTAAACTTATTTCTTTAATTGTTGATTCTATAAAAATGATTATTATATATACCTTATTTATTCTACAAATATAGATCATCAATAATAATATGTTTTTAATTGAAATTAATTTTCACTTTTTTTGGTAATAAACTATCCTAAAATTCACCTTAACCAGTTTCTCCATACATCCCAGAACCCCAAGACCATAATTCTCCATCTTTATCCAATGCCATCATATGATAACCTCCACAACTGAATTTTATTATATTATCTTTAACAACTTAAGGAGTTTCTACATCATTCAAATGTCCATGACCTAATTAACCTCTATTATAATCTCTTCCTCCTCCTCCCCAAGTATATAAATCTCCATTTGAACTCAAAGCAGCACTATGAAAATCACCACATCCTATTTATACAATAGTTTGTTTTAATGTTTCAATTCTTGCTGGCTTACCTGCTTTAGATCCTAACTTTTTGTGAAGTGTGCCACCCCATGCATAAACTAATCCATTGTCTAACAAACATAATGTATGATAATCTCCTGTAGCTACTTGAGTCACAAATAATCCTTTCATAGCCTAAACAAGTAAGAATTTTGGATAAGATGGTTGATTTGCATCTTCAAAACCTAATTTACCTAAATTATTATTTAAATTTGAATTGTATACCGTGTAATGCAGACCCACAAATAAAGAGTTAACCATCTTATGTTACTATTCCTGAATGGTTTGAACCTGAACTAATCAATTGAACTGTTTGATTCTTTAATCCTTGTACTGCCTTTGGAGCATTACATTTCTTTTGATTACCCTAATCAAATTAATGATATCCTTTTTACTATAGACAATTCTCCATCTTTGTTACGTCCCCATGCAAATAGATATGTTATTTGTTAATCATCTCCTGCAAATTATGGCAAGGGATCCATATATATTAATTAATTTATATATTAAAAAATGGATCAATAATTAGAAAAATGGAAGTTGAATAGTCAATATTTTATAAGAGATAAATATTTTAATCTATATAAGAAATCTGGAAATCAAGCTCTTAGACAATAAGATCAATTGCATTTCAAAAGATAACGCATTTTCAGGAACACTTCCTTCAAAGATAGATAAAAATTACCTCTTATGGAATAATCTTCAAAAAAATGTGATTACAGTCTCCCAGAATTTATCTATCCTACTATACAATAAGTTAACTCTATAGATGAATATAATAAAATATTGCAAGAGAGAATTAGGAGTAATGAAAAAAAGGAAAGAAATTCATGGAAATTGCCTCCTTTAGAGAAAGATTATAAAGAAAAATATCAATTGAAAAGAGCCATCTCTTAAGCTGATTTGAAAATCAAATTGTAGCAACTGTTATGAAATATATTTTTATTTTATTCTCGACTTCCCCTTTTGATTGTATACTCTTTATAATAAATATGAGAAATTATTATTACACTTAAGTAAATTCGTTATCAGTTAAATAATTAGATCGAAAATTTTCAGTCAATCATGAAGGTACTACCTGTGAACAGACTTCTCTTAAAAAAATTTAAAGTATAAACATGAAACCGAAAATCAAGATTTGCAACAAAATTTAAATGTTATTTATTCAGAAGAGAATTCTTAAGAATATGAGAATTTAGAAAATCTTTAATAAGAAGCTAAGGAAACGTATGAATTTTAAAACTATATGTCTAATTAATTAAGTAATTGATAAGTAAATTACTAATTTATCTGAAAACGAAATGCTTAGAAAAGTCATTTAAATATAATAGTTAACTTAAGAATAAACAAAAGATATATAAGCAAATATGCTTTATGTTAAACAAATTTAATTTAATTTGATCAAATAAATAAATTGAAAAAAGTCAAAAATTGAAATAAGATAATAATGAATAGCAAAGTATGAGAATATACCTAAAAAAATCCCACTAAATATACTAAGGTTGATACTTTGTCTAATTAATCGAAATTTTGATTTTGTAAGACAAATGTTAAAAGAGTCTAGAATAAGTAGCATCTAATTGAATTTGATGATGTAATAGAAATCAGTTGCCATCTATAACAATAATGAATCTTAATTTAATGGAGTCATAAAAAATAGAAAGATAATTCAAGGGTGATTTTAATTTAATAATTGAAATAATCAAGGTGATATCAACCTATATAATATCAACTAAACATATCAAAATATAGAGATCACTAAAATCTTATAATTTCTCACTTAATTATTTGAATAAATCTAATTTTTTTTAATGAATAAAGACATAAATAATTTCAATAATTGACAAGACTAATGAAATTATTTAGGCGTAGACAAGCATATTTTTGAATGATATTAAATGAGTTATTATTTATGTTATTTAACTATATTCTTTTGTTAAATTATTAAATTAATTTAAATGAGAATTGCTTAAAATTTACTTAGAATTTGAGTTAGTATATAGGATTTTGAAGTAATGAAGTGGAATTATTAGATATAATAATTAATATGAGTGGGTATGTTTTTGTTAGAAAGTTAGGAGAGGGAGAATAAGGACAAGTTGTTGAAGTTATAAATTATAGGGATTTGAAGAATTACGCAGCTAAATAGATTTCATTAAATATATTTTCAGAAAAACTATTCTAAAGATTATAACAATTAAGTCACCCAAACATTGTTAAGGTGTTCTAATATGAAATTAATAGTAAATCTGCTTGTTATTTAATGGAATTATTGCATGAATAATCACTTTATAAGTATATTCGAAATCATTAATTGGAAATTGAAGCAATCTCATTTTATTCTGCATAAGTCTTATTGGCTTTGGATTATTTACACAAGAATGATATTATTTATAGGGATTTGAAGTCTGAAAATTTATTGTTGATGAAGAATGGATATCTGAAATTAGTGGATTTTGATTTGAGTAAATTGGTTAAGTAACCTTAAAAGACAACAACTTTATGTGGAAGTCCAGGTTTTATAGCTCCTGAAGTTATTTAGGGATAAGGTTATAATAATAGTATTGATTATTGGAGTTTTGGAGTGTTATTATATGAGTTCTCAACTGGAGAACTTCCTTTTAAGGGTAAGACACCATATGAAGTATACTAGGCTATACTGAAAGATAAGGTTGAGTTTCCATTTTGTATAGATAAGTATTTATTTTAATTATTGTAAGGTCTTTGTAATCATTAATTAAATAATTATTGACTAAAAATCCTTAGAATAGAATGAAAAAAGTAAAGAATTTTGAACAAATTTTGGCTAATTCAGAAGTTTATTCTTTGTTAGACACAAATGATTTATATAATTAAAAACTATTAGCTCCATATTATCCTTGAAAAGTATTTAAATCAAAAAATTTGAAAAAAAATACACAAAAATAGCTATTGAAGCTCAATCATCTTGCAAATTCATATTACCTTCTTCCTTATAATTTAGCATATTTTAATTGGCAAATTTACTACAATTAATAAAAATTAGAAATACTTTCTCTGTATTAGACCATTTTTAATTATTAAATGTTCTATAAAACCTTAATACAACATCCTAATTGATGAAATTAACAAAAGCATATCCCAAATGACCTTCATTCTTCAATTATAAATTTAGAAATACATTATTATCCAAGGGTAAATAGAAAAAATCATAGAGATTACGATATTCTTTATTTAAAATATTTCTCAAATCGTTAGGCTTCATGCTTCTAGGTATATTTTTAAGCATCAAAGTAGTTCTATCATCTTTGAGAATCTATGTTATTTAATTAAAGTCTTTACATTCTCTTCAGCAATCTCTAAAGATGCCTATTACTATTATAAATATTTTTCATCATTCAAGAATATAAGTTTGTCTTATATCAATTCTTAACTGAACTGTTCAAAATTTATTAAGCCATCTTCTTCAGGGACTAATAATTTAAACTCTAAAATGGATTATAAACCTATTACCAAAAGCACAAAGAGATGCTTCAAATTTTTCATCAAAACTCAACAAAGGTCGTGGAATTTTAAGTTAGGATGCTTCAAAAGAAGAATTACTTGAACTGTTTGGGGATGCTGTTGTGTTTGTCTATGAAAATCTTCCTTTATTTGGAGTTGTTCTTAGAGTATAATCAACTAAATCACAAATCATTATTTAATAATAAAAACAATGGATCATTGTCTCATTGGTTTTCTAACTTTCTAATAGTAGCTCTTGTTTTGATTTATCTCTCAAAATTTCTTAAACAATTAAGACAGTTCCATTTCCCTTATGGAACCTCCTTTAAGTTAATACATTTTGGATGGAATACTTTTGGACAAGTATCACAACAAATAACTTTTCCTCCTTTATTACATTTCTTACATCTATCCTCCCACTTAGTTTCTGTCTCTGTATACTAAGGTTTCACTTAATTTCTTTTTCTTAAATTTTGAGTTACATACAATTATGCTTCCTAAACAAATTAAGGTTATGGTTCAACAATCTTTTTAATTATGATTTCTTCAACTTTTTTCTTTTCTCCAACAGGTAAAATTTATTATTATTGAATTTAATTTTTTTTTCTGTCAATATAATCTTTTACAATTTGACCCAATACTTCTAAACAAATCTTCATTTTTGCTAAATTACAATCAAATTTTAGTTATTCAATTAAATTCTACCTTAGAGTCTCATAATATGTACCAAATAATTTCATAGGTAATTTTCTAACTCTCACTCTCCCAATATCCATTTATTCTAATTATTATAACATAGTTTAAGGTTATTCATCAACAGATGAATCATCTTCAACAACTTTTCTCCTTCTATTTGGTTAATAGGAATCCTCATCATTTTCATTAAATTATTTATCATCCATTTCTTCTTCTAATCTAAGTTCTAATTTCTCTTGCATCATTGTATTATCTACAAAATATTCAATAGCTTTCCCTAAAGGTTATAAATCAATTTCATCATATTCTTCAGAATTCTTTTTTTCAATTACATTCTAAAATGCTTTTAAAAATACAGTTCTTTATTCAGTACTGCACCATCTTGAATTTTTCTAATTTAAATATTATGTCAAACTTGATTCTATTTCAGCAAATTCATTAACAAGTTCATCTACATCTAAATTCATTAAACTATTAATTCTTTCCATTTATTCCTCACTTTAATTGTGTCCCTCTTATTCAATATCATTCTCTACCCCTTTTCCATTCTTATGAATTTCTTATTCAATTTAATCATTCTCTTCCTAATTTTATTCATTAATCTATAACAATTTAGCCCTTTATAATTCAATAATATTATTTTTTAAAGTATTCTCTCTAACTCCTTTTGGACATAATGAATTAAGAAGATTTTATATTTCAATCTAATCATAAAATCCCCATTATTGTGATCCATCATCATCAATGATTGAATGTCTCATACATACAAAGATTTTGTCAGGTTCATATAGAAAGAAATAATATGAACTATGTCTTGCATCTTGACCTAAACACATAGATGGATTTAACAATAAAGCTGGCATTTATGTAATGGCTAATTCCTAATATGAATATTATAATATACAATTACCTTATCTTATTAATTATATCTTTCTGTTAAAGAAGCTATTTCTTTTTCTAATTTTGAGTATTATTATTTTAATTTTTGTGCCTATTTTTAAGCTTGTTCCATTTATTTTGTAAACTTCTGTGTTTCTACTCTTGTTAAACCATCTTATTAAAGTTGAGACTATTGAAATAACATTAAATTATACTTAAGCAATTGATATATTGCCTTCAGCTTCAATAATTTCTTTTTTGATATCAATTTATTGACTTCTTTGTTATTTTATTTATGTTCCCAATTGTTATTTAATTCTATTATTGGATAGGAGATTTTCAGTTCTGAATTAATATAAAAACTATGTTTTCTTTAGACTTGTTAACCCGTCAGATAGGGCTATAAGTAATTTACATACTTTTTTGATGTCTGTATAATCACTAAAGTCTATCATATCTTATGTCAAATGTAAGATTCCTTATTTATAGATATTGGTAGGTAATGACTTAATGTCATCTCTCAATAATTCATAATATCGTATTCGATTTGTAAACCACATGTATCCAAGAAGGTGCCAATATGGGATTTTCTAGAAAGTATTTTGATATGAGTTACATATGATTATTTTTGCATTTATTCTTAATCTAAGTCCTCAATAATTTGTTTGAGATAGAAGTAACAGAAGAAAAGGATCAATTCTTCAGGTTTGGTTTAGATTATATTATATATCTAGGAGCGAGTTTTTTAACTATAGGGTGTATGATTGTCTTTGAAATGAATCAAGGTGCCAATGTTATTAACTTAACTTTACTCTTTTTTATATAATGTATAGTAATACATTCAGTTTATTGTTCTCCTGCATAGAGAATATCACTCACTATTTTATCCATATAATTGTAATTGTCCCATATTTTAAGAACATCTTCAAAGAGATTTTGGGGAATGTTTGGATCAAGTTGAAGGAGTGGCTTCTTTTTAATTTCAATGGTAAACAATTATTGATATGCTGTCAGATATTCATCAAATATTGGAAAAATTACTCTTCCTTATTGGACATAGGTTGGATATTTTTATTGAAATTCAGTGTGTTTTTTCAATTTATCTTCCTGTGGTTATAAGGTTTTCTGAAAGATTTCAGGGATTTGATTAGTTTTCTTCTTTTTCTATGGTTCCGACTCTTTCAATTTTCTCTTGGCCATTCTCTCTATACAAGAGAGACAGTACCATTTAGTACCGTCCTGGAATTATGGCTCTTTGTTTTAAGTTCGTATGCATTCCTTGTGGTATTTAAAGTGACACCTTATACAGATTATAGTTGGAGTGGATTGAGTAGTCACTTTGCATAATCGACATATAGATTTGTCTCCAAATTGCTATTTACCATCAATTGGCTTTTTCTAGTCTAGCTTCATAGTTATTTTCTTATCTTTCTTGTCCTTCTTCTTTTTTTGGATTCTCTTCTACTTATGATTCCTCAATAATTTCATCCTCTATGTTCACTTCTTCCTCACTAGCCATTAAGTATGTCTATGAATTATTTCAAATAATTTAAAACTGTGAATCCAAAAGAAGTGCTATAAACTTAATTACTAATATATTATAATATGCAAATTATTTTTTATAAACTTTCTTCAAGAGTGTGTGTGTGTGTTTTTTATTCCTCACTATTATTACATCTCTTGCTTCTCCCCTTTTATAGATATTAAAACATCCATCATTTACATTAATATATATATGCAATAAAATAACAGTGCAATTAAACATCTCATTAAACCATTTTCTTTTGAACTCCCCCAATCCGAATAATTTAATCCTCTACTATTAGACAATCTTAATTGGGATTACGTTTAAGCAAATCTGTAATTCATCATATCTCTCTATTCCTTAGGGATATAGCTTAATGTGGACCATTTCTCAAAAACTTTGTTTAATCCAATTTCACATCAGATACAATAAGAAATATGGAATTTAGATAATTCAAGAAAATATTGGAAGTATGCCAATTTGCTATGGATTTCTATACTCAAAATTAAGAATAAAAGGAAATAGAAATAGATGAAAAAGTGCAAGTCTTAAGAAACAAACAGGAATAATTAGAAAAACTCAAAGAAATCGAAAAATAACACATAGATAAATAAAATGCAATTAATAAGGAACTTGAACTCTTAAAAGTAGAAGCAAAGAAAGTCAAAGAACAAGCTGTCAAAAATATAATATTCAAATGTCATCATTGTGATAAATGTTATCCCTCTAAATAAGAATTAATTAAACATATTGATAATAAACATGTTGAAAAGTAAAAGGATGATATAACTAATCCAGAATATTTGGGCTCTATGTTATAATAATTGTAATAACAATAAACATAATAATAACAATCTATGGCAAATACATAGTAAAGCTTTATTAAATAATAACAATTTGGAAATACTATGTAATCTATGCCTGATCCCTTGATGATTGGTAGTGCTGGATTTTAACAATTAAAGTAATAGTAAATAGAAAAGATGGAGTAAAAATAAAAGAGAAAGGAAGATAGAAGAATCAAAAGAGAGAATGATAAAGAAGAGAGATAAAAACGAATCTTGTAACAGGAAGAATAGATGAAATAATTCTAAAATTAAATGAAAATATTAATTGAATAGAAAGTATAAGAAATGGTTAAATTAAATAATATGGTTGGATCATAATAATAAGCATAAATCATATAATAAAAAAAATTGATTGCTGAATTAGAAGAATTAAAATAAATGAGATTTGTTTAAAAAGAGTAGAGTATTATTTAATAAGATCCATAATAAGTTAATTAATCTAAGAGTCATGATGATGAAAAGTTATTAAATATTATTGATAAAGAAGTTAATGATTTAGATATTTCATAATAAAGTTTACATTCATAATAATTATCAAGAGATTAAAAACTTCAAATTAATAAAAATCAAAAAGCAGGAGATCAATCAGGAATGATGAGTTTCCATAATTATTCATATTCATAAAATTCATAAAATATGATTAATGTTAAGACAGAAATGGGAAAGGCTCATTAAATAAAAAATAATTAATTAAATCAAGCTGAAATGGCTCATGTAGGTGAAATAGAGAGTGATAATGAAGTATTAGATTAAGATGGTGATGCTTCATATTTAAGACCAGTTAATAAGAAGAGTGAAGTTTAATAAGCTGAAATTGAATTTATTGAAGCCATAAGGAAAAAGAAAGTTTTAAAGGAGGATCCATAAGATGAGGATGATGAAGATGATCATGATTTTGATGATTTATTGAACAAAGAAAAATAAAAATTATTGGGTCCTCATAGTGAATAATAGACTAATAAAGAATTATTGGAATCTTTAAATAAGATTTAATAGATATCTAAAGACAAATCTTGAATATAATATTATTCAAATTAACTAAGTGTATTATTTAGTAATGGGTATATATTGATATTTTTATATTAATGAAATCTGCAAATTCAAATTTACCCAATTCTATTCATCCTGATCAAAATGAAATCAATGAATATATCAAAGAGTATCTTAGATATTCATCTTTTTCAAACACTCTTGAATGTTTTGAAGCAGAAATCAAGAGCAAATAAGTTTCTAATAAAGTATTCATATACTTAATTCTTACTTTTAGATGCTTAATAAATAATAATAATCTAAATAAATAGGTGATGAAGCTCCAAGAATATTTCAATTGTTTAAGAGTGATAATACAAAAACTAAAAGAGAAATCAATTTGGAAAAGGAATAAAAAGCTTTCAATAAAAAATACTAATAAATTTTATAGGCTGGAAGATAAATCTTTTCTGTCAGTATCAATCTCCTTTAATTATTACATTCACTCAAAGAAACAGCTAAGAATGAAAATTTAAGTGAAACATTAGAGAATTACAAAATTTAATTAGGAAAATATCATAAAGTGATCATCAATGAAGGTAAACCAGAAGGAACTGAATTGATTACTGAATAAGTTATGCATGAACACAAGACAAAATTACTTAAGAACTTTCAAGACAAACATGTAGATGGAATGATTGAAGTGTTATTATCTTTGAGAGTAAATGCATTATAGATAGCACCAGAGTTAAGAAAGAATCTTGTTTATGAATTGATTAGAAATGATGTCTTCAATATTGAGGCAACGGAGAAATTTGATTTTGTAGTTCATTTATTGGATATCAATAATTAGAGTTTGAGACATGCTATTACAAGTTTAATTAGTGTCATAAGTAGTACTTTAAGAGGAGTGGAATACTTAACATATAATGGTAATATGATTATTATTGAGAAAATCATTAAAATATTGAAGGAATAGGAAAATGGTTCTGTTACTTAAAGATTTTGTTTAGCAATTTTACAAAAAGCTAGTATTAAAGATACTGTAATACCAACATATGTTCATAATGAAATGATATAATGGATCATTTTATTAATACAAAAATCAATAAATACAAAAATTCATATATTTTGTCTTGATTTTGCATCTGCTACTTTAGCAAATGTTATTCATACTCCATATACATTACAATATCTTGAGAAATAAGGGAGATTTGCTCATTAGGTTATGGAATAACTATTAAAATTCATGAAGGATTAGATTTAAGTAAGTGTATTGATGCATGTTTTAATTTGTTTGTCATATTTGAGTAAGGAGAACTTTGCAAAACAGATGGAAGAATGTAGATTTGTGGAAAGAATCAGTGAATTTGTTGAATATTATAGTGTAATAAATACGGGTATATAATTATAAATATGATTTGAATAGAGAATGAAGCTGCTGAGATAGACAAAAAAACAGTTTTAGATTTGTGTGCTCATATGTTTCATCCAAAAGATACTTCACTTGATAATTCAGAAACGGTTGAATTGAATGAATTAAAAACAGAGGATAGAATTAGAGAATATGAAAATGAATAAGGAGAACTAATATTTGAATGTTTTTAAGATGAAGTGAGTTGATTTTGAAATTTATTATTCAATCGATTAATTTAAAAATTATTCTTATCTCAAAAAATATTTTTAATTATCAAACAAAATTAAGACACCATTTCAATAATGAAATAATCCATGTTTATTTATCTAAAAAAAATTTGACTAATTTTCCTTTAATATTTAACATCAAAATTTTCAGTCATTCTAAAATCTTTATTTTCTTCTACCATAATATATATATATATTACATTAACTCAATCTTAAATGTACAGAGTATTTTTAATAACACTTAAAACTTCTGAAAATGGATTAAACTCCTGTTCCTATCTTAGAGTAGACAAAGGATAAAACTAAATAAAGAAAAGCAATCGATTAAGAGATAAAAACAAAGCTAATATTGAGTGTGGTTAATGATCGTCTTCCAATTTATTAGGTAATGAAGAATTACAATAATTAATTATTTTTAGGCAGCTATTCTCCATAAGGTTAAATATTCTTCTGCAAAACATATCCTAAGAAATTACTTCAATGACACAGCTAATTTTTTTTCAACCTAAAGAAAAAGAAAGAGAAAAATACTATGTAATAATGTCTTTCTTTTAATTGATGTGTGTTCTGGAAAAATTAACATCAGGAAATAGTAACCACATTCAATATCCTGTGCTCACAATGGAGTGACCACAGTTTTATAATAAAAATTCATAAGTTAACTTTCAAATGCTATCTATCAAGAAGTTCACCCAATTTAAAGTATAACTAATTTATTCAGAATTCTTAGAAAAACTCTATAAATAAACAAATGAGGTGGAAAATATACAAAAAGACGTATAAAAGTTATATGAGATCATAAATATGCAACATATGTGCATGACGAATTTAAAGGAATAATATTGAAATTATTAAAATTAATAATTATTTACATTGAAATTATAGAAGGAGGCAATAATAATAGATTAGTGAATTAATTTTAAAAGTATGTTTTGCCTAAATCACTCTTTCGAAATTCTTAACAAATTTCATCTTATTTTATTTCCATCTGCAACTTACAAATGACATAATTTAAAATATTAAAATTTTGATTAATTAAAATATGAATTGGCTCTTTTTAAATTAAAAATAAAGAATCTATCATCTGCTTTATAGCTCTTTAAAACAATATGAGTAAATATTTTCATCCTTAAATAAAATGACAACCTTTATACTAATTTTTCCTAAAATAATTTGTATTATGAAAATTTAAATTTTTTTATTCTTCTTATCACAATAATCCCTACCGAACAAGTAAATTTACTAATCTCTATACTTTTGTTTGTTTTATTGTAATTTTCTTCACATTAACATTTCATCCCTAATATCAGATTATCTTTTTGATAATCTCTTAGAATATCCATGCTCAAGAATAGGTGCTTTATTGCAATTTCGATTGTCAATTAACTTCTTAAATCTTTTTGTCATTGATTTAATGATATTGTCAATTAAACTCATGTTATTTTACTTCTTATTTGGATTATAAAAATTAGTCCTGAGTGAATTATTGAATAGATTCTGATTTGCATTATAGACAAAGCTTATTATTAAATATTTAAAATAAAGCCAAGATGATTTAATTTTGTTAATGATAAAAAGTATTCCCATTATGATGTTGGAATACAAGGATTTCATCTTAATATGTAAGTACTAATTAATTAATCTAATAGATTTTAACTGCCTTTGATAATAACATTCTAAATTTGAGAGAAGAGTGATGTTTATAATTTGTTGTTCTTTTTTTATATTTTTATCATTTATAATACTGTAGGCTTATTAAGGATAAACAAGTTATTAATATTGTTTTATTTTAAATGAGTAAGGCATATTTTGGAGAAGATGTTTCCACAATTTGAAATGAAAATTACATCGATTAGTGTAAAAAATCAGTCAAATAAATTATACGATGAATTTTCACTGAGTAGAATGTTTTGATTGGTAAATCTGATTTAATATATATTTTTTCTGATTCAGTTGTTATATTACTTAAATTTATTGATTTTAATGGTGCATGATATTTATATAATTGTATATTATTAGTGGTTTAATTAATAATAGAAAAATTTGTATGTTAATAAAATTGAAATAAAGCAATCAATACAAATTATTTAAGAGAACATCTATATATTATTAATGAGAATCAAGTAATTAATAAATTATTAAATAACAAGTAAAGCATCAAGAAGATGTTTCTGGATCTTGTATTTAATTTTTGCTGCTCGAAACGGCAGAGAGATGAAAAGGATACAAAATCACAAAATAGCAATAAAAGTTAGGAGGAATAATTTTTAGAGTAAAGAAGGATTGAGTTAGACATTGGTAAAACTGCAATGAATGAACTAATATGTAGATCAAATTATTGAAATTATTAAGAGTCTAAGCCTGTATCATCGATTGGATCACCTACAGATAACTATCTATAATTAAATGAAGAGAAATAATAAAAAAAGAGTAGTTTCGAAGAAGACAACATTTAAGAGAATTAGTTCTAATATTAAATAGAGGATGTCAATAAAGGGAATCATTATCAAGTGAAAGATCATTAAGTCATGCGGTAAGAGAAGATTAACATTATTTTTATAATAGTTCCAAATCACAGGAGAAAACAGAAAAAGGTTTGAAAAAGAAGATAAGTAAAGCAAAGGAGAAACAAGAAGGAGATAAGAGGGTAGTAAAAATTTGGCAACCAGAAGAGGATTAACGTCTAAGAAAGCTGTACTAAGAATATTAGGGAAATTGGAGTAAAATAATTCAATTTATGCCTGAACGAAATATTTCATAATGTTCTTAGAGATGGAGAAGGATAAATCCTATTTAAGTTATTATTGAGATGATAATGTTTAGAATAAATAAAAGTGGAATTAGGATGAAGATACAAAATTAGTCTAATTGGTTGCTCAAGAAGGAAAGAATTGGACTAAATTGGCAAGACATTTTTAAGGAAGAACAGGAAAATAAATAAGAGAAAGATATCTCAATAAATTAGATCCTGCACTTAATTTTGTACCTTGGACAGAATAAGAGGATTAAGAAATTGTTAAATATTATAATCAATATGGTGCAAAATGGAGTGTGGTTGCTTCCCATTTAAAAGGGAGATCTGTAAAAATATGTATTAATGTAGGAAAATATGGTGAAAAATAGATTTTATTCACATATTTAAAAACATTTGTTGGGTAGATAGAATAAATATTAAATTATATATAATTCTGGTCACAGTCAGCAAAATGGTTCTTAATAATAATAAGAAGGAAATTAAAATATGGATGTTGAATATTCTGATACTTCAAATAGTGAATAAAAGTTAGTGCATTCCGAAAATTATTCAGTATAAAATATTATTCAATTATTATTATATAGTCTTCAATCGGATCTAGTACATTTACTTTTTCTTATTATGAAGATGAAGATTTTAGTGGAAATGGTTAAGATTTAATGTATGATAATTAATTTGAATAGGACTTCGATGAAAAAGCCAGAGTTTATTGAATATGTTATTTTTATAGAAATAATAATTATCAATATTTTAAATATTCTGTATTTCCTAATAAAACTAAAACATATTTTAACATGTATTATTATATATATAAATATATCATACTTCAATATTAAGATAATTTGACTAGGTAAATAAAATAACTACTTAATTAAAATTAATTTAAAATTATCTAAAATAGTATTAGGTATTTATTTAATAATTCAATCATTTGTTATTTGGTTTTTTTATTGTGAATTACCAAAATCAAAATTTTTGATATATAATTAGAGTGAACAATTATTAAATTATTCAATATTTTACCAATAAATTCACTTTAAACATTCAAAATTTTAACTAAACTAATCATACCTGTCTATAATTTCATTATGCTCATTTTTTAATAGTATATAAATATAATTTACAGTTAAAAATGTTTGAAATAAAACATTTATTTAATGATTTAAATTTAATAATTTATTCGTTAATGGGAGCTGATCAAAGTGATACAAATGAAATGAAGACATAATAATAGTACCAAATGTTTTTACTTTAATATTCAAAGGAAAGAGAATCTGATCATAACTAATTTGGATTAGTTAAGTTGTACAATCATAATCAAGTAAATAATCTGTTATAATTAGAATAATTCTATGATTTGTATTAAGAAATTTTAAACTAAAAGTGAAGCTGAATAGACATAGATAACAAATCATTTAAAGAAAAGGAAAATCTTTGTTCATCCTAATTTAGTGTAATTATTGGCTGTTCGAATCTGCAATTAATAATCAATTTGTTCTGATTCAAGTTTAGTAATGGTTGTTTCAGAGTTTTTTCCAGATACTCTAGAAAGTGAATTAAAAAAGAGAAAGTAACCACTGAAAAGATATCCAGAATCTCATATTTGGCTATTAATTTAATAAATTGTAGATCCTTTAGCATTTTTAGAGGACTAGAAGTAAATTCATGGTGATATCCAACCTTAGAATATCTATTTGGATGAGAATGGAAGTATAAAGTTAGCAGAATATAATTACTTTCCAGATGGTTAGCATGGATTTTAGAAAATGCTATTAAGTAAAGATAGAGCCTATCTTTCTCCAATTCTATTAAATAATTATAGAAACATGAATTTTAAAGCACAACATAATTAATATAAAAGTGATGTATTCTCATTTGGAATGACATTGCTAGAAGTTCTACTTTTAGAAGAATCTTATGATTGCATGGATTTTTAGAATGGATGTATAATCTAAAATGTTGTTGATTCAAAGTTATTAAAAGTAAAGAGATCAAATTATTCATAATTATTAACAAATTTTGTAAAAGAACTATTACAAATAGAAGAAAATTTAAGGCCAAACTGGGATGATTTGAAATAGATGATTGATTAATTTAGAGATAAAATCTGCAACTTGATTCCATTTTATCAAGAAAAACATCAAGTGTCTCCTACTAAACAAGTTTATTCATCAACCTACGTACCTCAACAACAAATATTGAATTCACCATATTCTTAAATACTCAGTTCTCCTATAAAACCATAAATGTTATATCAGACATATCACCAACCATAACCATTATATTAGACTAAACATATGCAACCAATCCCTATGCAATAATCAATATATTTTGAATCTGGTTAGAAATAAGTACCAATTAAGAAAATAACAAAATTAGAAGATACAGTATCAAAATAAGTGTAATAACCAGAAAACAATTTGGAAAAGACTACTTTAAAATAATCTGAAACTAAATGATATTATTATATATTTATTTATCTAATAAATAAAATAGATATTAAACATAAACCTTAAGAATGCATTAATTAATCATACATAATTTACTTGAAGTTTGACAATATATTTCTGGTATACTCACATTCTTGTTGTTGACTAAGTTCTTGAGTGCTTATCAATGATTGGATACAAGAGGTTCTTATTCATAGTTACCCATCCTAGATTGACAAAAGATATAGCTAATTTTGGCTTGCTACTACCAGGTTTAGCAACTAAAAAACGACATCTATAAGGATGAAATAGTATATCCATGAGCACACTGTATCTTAAAAATGATCTTTACTCTTCCAACTCCAGTTCTGATCGTGATATAAACAAAGAATTGTCTTAGCTATGATTGTTTAACATAAATTTGGATTATGATTATCTAACAAAAATTCAGTCATAGGAACAGGTAATTTAATATTTACTATAATCAATTAGCAATAGGGAGGTTCTTGAATTTTAAAGTGATGGATATATATTTTGAATCATATTAATTCAATCTCAAGGGATTATAATTTTGAGGAATCAAATTTGAATTATAACATATAGGAGACTATTTCAGCAGAAGTATTTTCTGGATCCCTAGTAGCAGAATGTCTTTTTTATTAGTTACTATCTATTTTAGTGTCAATACTAATTAGATGAAGGTTCCACACTATTTCCAAAATCAACTTTTGATTATTACATTTAATTAAAATGAATTATAACCACCATTAAGTCTTAAGATGGATGAGGCGATTCCGTGAATGTTTGAACTTCTGTTATGGAGGTGATTCATAGATGATAACTATGGAATTACATAAGGGAGGTGTTCAATTATTGAGTGTACCTTAAAACAAAAACATATTCAACACAAGAAAATATAGAGTAAAGTTCATGATAATGTTTAGTTATATAACTTTTTGCCTAAAACATTATACAATGCATTGGAAAGATTCGGAAACATCTATCTTTTAGGTATTTCCTTAATAATGTTGATTGATCCAACTTTGTCTCCATTTTATAGATGGATCACAATATTTCCTGTTGGATTGAGTGTGATATTTTATGTCTTGATGGAATTTATATTAGACATACGGAGATAGAGTCATGATCACAAAATAAATATGTAAACTACATCGAGAGGAGCAAAAGATGGTTCATTAGAAACAATAAAATGGAGTGATATTCAAATTGGTGATGTTCTTTATCTGATTAAAGGAGATATTGTACCTGCAGATATCATTTTATTAGATACAGGATAAGTAAGAGATAGAGAGGCTATCTGTATGGTAGATACTTAATACTTTGATGGTAAATCTACTTTGACAAAGAAGAAGTCATCATATTTAACATAGTTGATAGTCTTAAGAACAAGATTAAAGAATTAATTTCCAGAATATAGGAAGATGTTAACAGGAAAACTGGAATATGAAGCACCTAATGGAAATACAGAAAAATTTCATGGAAGATTGAAATTAAAGAAGGATCCCAAAAATGAAGAATTAACTATTGATAATTTTATTCCTAAAGGAACTAAGATTAAATAGACATCCTGGTTATTTGGTTTAGTTGTTTATGTTGGTGAAAATACTAAGACTATGTAAAGTAGTCATTACAATGCTTAGAAACATAGTTTTGAAGAAAAACAATGTAACTTCTATTCATTCCTCATGGCTTGTTTATCACTCTTCTTTGCTTTGATTTCAATAATTGTTCTCTTGGCAAGATCAGATGATGGTAACTTCGCCTTATTGATTGATAATAATACTACGAATGGAATGAAGGTCTTCTAATTGGCAATCTTATATGCATAATTAATTCCATCCACTCTTTATTTACTATTTGATTTTGTTAACTTCATTTCTTTATTTAAATATGAGATAAATCAAATTGAAGATAATATTACTAAATATGTTAAAATAAATACATCTAATAATTTAAGTGATTTAGGACATGTTGATTATATGTTAATAGATAAAACAGGTACTCTGACTACATCATATTATAAATTGGATAATCTGTTATTTGGTTCCTTATCATTTACATTGAATTATGATCAATTATAAACAACTTTGAATTTAAAATCTGTTAAACCTGATGATAATGATGATCCAATTAAATTTGGTAGTATAAATGATAATAATGAATATTTGATTCCATTTGAATATGATAAAAAAAGTTGTAATACAGAAGCTTAACCAAGTGGTAAGTTATTGTTGAAAAGTGTAAAAACTCCCAATAATAATCCTGTTTTTAGTCAGATAACTGCTTTGCCATAGAATAAGAGAATGACAATGTTAAATATGTTGGATAATTCAGTATAATTACCTTTACATGATTATTTGTAAACAAGAATATTTTTACCTTAACCAAAAACAAGAAATAGCCCTGGAAATAATAATGATGAGTTTATTCAATTAGTGAATTAATTAAGAAGTAGATCACCTTAAAAAGAATATTTATCAACTGAAGATATAAATACATTATATTATGATGCATTTCTGAAATGTTTGATGTTGTGTCATGAAGCTAGACCAGTATTTGGTGCTGATTCTATTACTTATGAATCTTTTTCAAAAAATGAAGAGATCTCATTGACATTTGCTCGTTCTTGTGGTTACTCACTTGAAAATTTTAATAAATTTGATAGTCCAGATATGTATCTATGTAAAGTGAGAGGAAATCCAATTTGGTATTAGGTGTTAGGATTAAATTTATTTACTTACACTAGAAATTTGAATTCAGTTGTAATATAGGCACCAATGAGTATGGATCTGGAGTTGAAATAAAAGTATGAAGAAATCAATTAACTATGTGGAGAAGGATCTAAAAATAATTCATTATTAATTTGTAAAGGAGATTATGAAGCAATAAAAACAAAATTATAACTTAATCATAAGGAAAGAGAAGAATTAGACTCCTATATCTAACATTACAAATAAAGAGGAATCAGAATGATTATTTATGCAACTAGAGTGTTGAGAGAGAAGGAAACTGAGAGTTATAAATAATAATTTAATTTGTTGCATAGTTCTTTGACAAATTAAGACATATTACTTGAGTAATTGGCATTAGAATATGAAAAAGAATTGAATATTATGGGAATGATTGGATTTAAAGAAGAATTAAAAAGTGATGCATTAGATTTCATTAAAACAGTTAAAGATTGCAATATTAATATTTGGTTATTGAGTGGGGATTAAGAAGTTTAAACAATTAGTTGTGCATAATCATTGGAAATGACAGAGACATCAAAATATTTGAGGATTGTTGCTACTGAGAAAGAATAGATATGGCTTTAGATTAATACAGCTATAGGGCAGATATAAAGTGAATTATAGAAAATTTAAGAAAAATAATAAGAAAAACATTTGAATGAGAATGAGAATGTAATGAATAGAAGTATGATTAAATCATGTGTGACTCTTTTTGAAGGAGCATCTTATTAATAAGTTTTATAATTTGTTTTGGTTGTTAATGGTCATTCTTTATCATTAATAAGTGAATCACCAGATCTAATGAGTCATTTTAGGTTCTTATCTTGTGTATGTAAGAATGTAATAGGATTTAATATGAATCCATAATAAAAAGAATTAGCATGTATGATTATTCGTAATTATTTTCCTAATAATCCTACAGTTTTAGGAGTTGGAGATGGTTACAATGATGCATTGATGATGTAAGCTGCAAATGCTAGTATTGAAATCATAAATAGCAAAAGAAATCATATTTATCCTCAAGTAAATGCAGGTGATATTAGTGTTAATACACTTTCTGAAATAAAAGTGCTTCTATTATAGAAGTGTAAATTACATAGTGAAAGAGTGTCATCTATGATTATCTATCTATTTTATTGTGCTGGTTTTTTAGGAATGACACTCTTCTTTTTTAATTGGTTTTGTCAATTCACTGCAACATCTTTACATGATTCAATGACAGTATTTTTATACATATTTTTGTACACTACTCCTAATGCTTTGGTTATTGGTTTAGCTGATTAGTAAAGTCATCCTTTAGTGAATATTAGATTTCCTGCTTTCTACATTGATGGATAAATCAGAACTCGTAGATTCTGGTTATTTTATCTTATTGAAGGGTTCTTAGAGTCTTTCATTTGTGCAGCCTATACATTTTATTCATGTACTTACATGGTAAATTATGCATGGACAAATGATGCTTACTAATCAGATATTCAAATGGTAGCAACATCAATTATTTATTTAATTATTACAGTGTCTAGTTTCAAAGTATTGTATAGACTCTTTTAAAATGGTGTGAATATTGTAGTGATAGTTTCTTTATTGACTTTTGGTTTATTGGTAGGATTTGTTTTTGTTAATTATAGAGGAGAGTTTAGTAATTTTGATTATTAAGAATTGACTTATTAGTTATTTACAAGATTCAATAGTATAGTTGCTATGATATTTAGTCTTATAGGTTGTTATTTTATCAATTACTTTTTACATGATTTTATTAAATTGATATATTTTCCAAATGCATATTAATAATTTGCATTTTAAAATAAAAGTGGAATAGAATAGGAATTGATTACAAACAAAGAGATTTTACATCAATGTTTAGATTAACACGTGTAAATATTAATTATTAAATAATAGTAATGTATCATCCATTATACAGAATGTATTCATAGATTGTTCAGCAACTTCACCTTATATCTAAGAGATGTTGAATCCAGGTGATACTAAAGTAACTGAAATGAAATTGAAACCATTAACACTTGAAATGAAAGAGTTAGTTCTAGAATAAAAGTTTTTAGCTCATAAATTAATTTAATCTCTTAAACATTTAAGATTATTCTTGTGTATTCTATTATTATATTACATTGCATATTGTTTGACAGACTTCTTTTTGACTGATTAAAGAGTCTTTACAGGTGCATACTATTTAGTTGTGTTTGGAATTATCTTTATTATAATACTCTTTTCTTGTAGTCATACAATGGAACAATAATATTACACATACTCACATCTAATGGTCTTAATAATATTTGCAATAAAAGTGGCAATTGATTGGTTATCAGATGATTTGACTATAACATTATCAGCTACTATAGTGATCTTATTTAGTACATTTAATTCAATGAATATGAGTGTCATTCCAATAATTCTGTATAACATCTGTTATTTAATACAACTCATTGTAAGAATATTAATAGTTGTGATTTCAACAGATCTAAGCACTTCTAATGGAACTTATTCTTAAAGTAGAGTTTCTGTTTATGCAGCAAGTACTTAGATTTTATTGGTTATAAGCATTACAATTAGATTTTTATTCAGTTATTATAAATCCATCAAACATAGAAGAAATGATTACTTAGCCAAATATTCAATAGAACAAGATAATGTAGCTGCTCAAGACATATTGAGTATTTTAGTACCTAGATTTGTGAGATAACAAATTTCTACAGGAATCTATTCTATGTAATAAGCATAGGATGATGTTTCAATATTATTTGCTTACATTTGTGATTTTGATACTATTATGAAGGAGGAAGGTAAGAATGTAGTTTTGATGTTGGATTCATTGTTTAGATTATATGATAATTTGTGTATTCAACATGGTGTTTAGAAGATTGAAACTGTTGGATATACATATATGGCTGCAACAGGAATTAAGGCATGTGAATAAAATATGACTGCTCATGTGACAAGGATAGAAAAGACTATGAGATTAGTTAATA